>CM038146.1:92237241-92431745 GCA_021437245.1 Aegilops speltoides | reverse complement strand
CGAGAGGGCCCAGAGATACCTCCGACAATCGGAGTGACAAAACCTAATCTCAAATACGCCAACCCAACATCTCGCCTTTGGAGACACCTGTAGTACTCCTTTATAATCACCCAAGCACGCTAGAGACGCTTGGTAGCACCCAAAGTGTTCCTCCAAAGCAAACGGAGTTGCATAATCTCATAGTTACAGAACATGTATATGTCATGGATAAAAGCAGAGCAACATACTAAACGATCGTGTGCTAAGCTAAGGGAATGGGTCATGTCAATCGATCATTCTACTAATGATGTGACCTCATTAATCAAATAACAACTCTTGTTCATGGTTAGGAAACATAACCATCTTTGATTAACAAGCTAGTCTAGTAGAGGCATACTAGTGACATGTTGTTTTGTCTATGCATTCACACATGTATCATGTTTCCTAATACAATTCTAGCATGAATGATAAACATTTATCATGAAATAAGGAAATAAATAATAACTTTATTATTGCCTCTAGGGCATATTTCCTTCAGCCTCCCACTTGCACTAGAGTCAATAATCTAGATTACATAGTAATGATTCTAACACCCATGGAGTCTTGGTGCCGATCATGTTTTGCTCGTGGAAGAGGCTTAGTCAACGGTCTCAAATATCAGATCCGTATGTATCTTGCAAATCTCTATGTCTCCTGCCCGACTAAGTCCCGGATGGAATTGAAGCGCCTTGATGTGCTTGGTCCTCTTGTGAAATCTGGATTCCTTTGCTAAGGCAATTGCTCCAAGATTGTCACTAAGATTTTCATTGACCCGATGCACTAGGTATGACACCTAGATCGGATATGAACTCCTTCATCCGCATCTTCATTAGCTCGCCCGGTTGCTATGTATTCCGCTTCACATGTAGATCCCGCCACGATGCTTTGTTTAGAACTCGCACTAACCGACAGCCTCCGCTTAGTGTAAATACGATCCGGTCTGCGATTTAGAATCGTCTCGATCAAGGTCAAAGCTTGCATCAACGTAACTGCCATTTATGAGCTCTTGTCACCTCCATATACGAGAAACATATCCTTAGTCCTTTTCTCGTATTTCAGATGTTCTTGACCGCCGCCCAAAGGATCCACTGATTACTTTGGTACCTCCCCGCTAGGCTTATAGCAAGGCACATCGTCCTGTACACAAAGATTGCATACATGATAGAGCCTATGGCTGAGCATAGGAACATCTTTCATTTTCTCTATCTTCTACAAAGGTCGGGCATTGAGTCCACTCAACTTCACACCTTGTAACACAGCAAGAACCTTTCTTTGCTTGATCCATTTTGAACTTTTTCAAAATTTTGTCAAGGTATGTGCTTTGTGAAAGTCCAATTAAGCCGCCTTGATCTATCTCTATAGATCTTAATGCCCAATATGTAAGCAGCTTCACCGAGGTCTTTCATTGAAAAACTCTTATTCAAGTATCCCTTTATGTTATCCAGAATTCTATATCATTTCCGATCGCAATATGTCATCCACATATAATATCAAATGCCACAGAGCTCCCACTCACTTTCTTGTAAATACAAAGCTTCCAAAAGTCTCAGATAAACCCAAATGCTTTGATCACACTATCAAAGCGCTTATTCCAACTCCGAGATGCTTGCACACAGTCCATAGATGGATCGCCGGAGCTTGCACACTTTGTTAGCTCCTTTGGATCGATAAACCTTCTCGTTGCATCATATACAACTCTTCTTCCGTAAATCCATTCAGAATGCGCTTTACATCCATTTGCCAAATTTCATAATCATAAAATGCGGCAATTGCTAACATGATTCGGACGATTAAGCATCGCCACGGTGAGAAGGTCTCATCGTAGTCAATCCCTTGAACTTGTCGAAACCTTTATGCATAAGTCGAGCTTTATAGACAAGAATATTACCGCTGCCGCCTTCTTCTTCTTGAAGATCCACTTGTTTTCTATTGCTTGCCTACCTCGGCAAGTCAACCAAAGTCCACACTTTGTTTTCATACATGGATCCCATCTCGATTTCATGGCCTCAAGCCATTTTATGGAATCGCTCACCATCGCTTCTTCATAGTTCGTAGGTTCATCATGATCTAGTAGCATGACTTCCGTAACAGGATTACCGCATTCACTCGTGCGGATCTTACTCGTCTGATCTACGAGGTTCTCAGAAGAATTTGATCTCAAGTTTCATGATCAACATCATTAACTTCCTCGCCACTTGGTGTAGATGTCTCGTAAACTGCTTTCGCGATTTAACTACTTTCAAGTAAGGGAGAAGGTACTATTACCTCATCAAGTTCCACTTTCTCCCACTCACTTCTTTCGAGAGAAACTCTTCTAGAAAGGATCCATTCTTAGCAACGTAATGTTTTGCCTTCGGATCTGTGATAGAAGGTGTACCCAATCGCCTCCTTTGGGTATCCTATGAAGACACATTCGATTTGGGTTCGAGCTATCAAGTTGAAGCTTTTTCACATAAGCATCGATCCCCAAACTTTAAGAAACGCACAACTTTGGTTTCTTGCCAAACCATAGTTCATAAGGTGTCGCTCAACGGATTTCGACGGTGTTCTATTCAAGGTGAATGCGCCGCCTCTAGAGCATAACCCCAAAACGATAGCGTAAATCAGAAGAGACATCATAGATCGTACCTATATCTAGTAAAGCACGACACGACGCTCGACACACCATTACGCTGTGGTGTTCCGGTGGTGAGTTGCTAAACTATTCCGCATTGTTTCAAATGTAGACCAAACTCAGAACTCAAATATTCACCTCCACGATCGATCAGAAACTTAATTTTCTTGTTACGATGATTTTCAACTTCACCTCAAATTTTGAACTTTTCAAACGCTTTCAGACTTATGTTTCATTAAGTAGATATACCCATATCCGCTTAAGTCATCTCGTGAAGGTGAGAAAATAACGATATCCGCCACGAGCCTCAACATTCATCGGACCACATACATCTCAGATGTATGATTTCCAACAAATCATTGTTTCCATAGTACCGAGAACGTGTTCTAGTCATCTTGCCCATGAGGCACGGTTCGCAAGTGCCAAGTGATTCATAATCAAGTGACTCCAAAAGTCCATCAATGGAGTTTCTTCATGCGCTTTACACCGATATGACCTAAACGGCAAGGCGCACAAATAAGTTGCACTATCATTATCAACTCGATCTTTTGGTTTCAACATTATGAATATGTGTATCACTACTATCGAGATTCATAAGAAATAGACCACCTCAAGGGTGCATGACCATAAAAGATATTACTCATATAAATAGAACAACCATTATTCTCTCGATTAAATGAATAACCGCCTCGCATCAAACAAGATCCAGATATAATGTTCATGCTCAACGCAGTACCAAATAACAATTATTTAGGTCTAAAACTAATCCCAAGGTAGATGTAGAGGTAGCGTGTCGATCGCGATCACATCGACTTTGGAACCATTTCCCACGCCGATCGCCACCTCGCCCTTTGCTAGTGTTCGCTAATCCGTAGTCCCTGCTTCGAAGTTGCAAATATTAGCAATGTAACCAAGATCAAATACCTGTGCTATCATGAGCTCTAGTAAGGTACACATCAATAACATGTATATCACATATACCTTGTTCACCTTGCCATCCTTCTTATCCGCCAAATACTTGGGGTAGTTCCGCCCAAAGGACCAGTCTGGCTATAAGAGAAGCACTGGGCTGTGTTTAGGGCCGACTTGGGTTTTTCTCCCGAGCAAAGAACTTGCTTGTCGTTCTTCTTGAGATTCCCTTCTTCTTCCCTTTGCCTTTCTTCTTGAAACTAGTGGTCTTATTGACCATCAACACTTGATGCTCCTTCTGATTTCTACCTCAGCAGCCTTTAGCATTATGTAAGAGCCTGTATAGTCTTTACTAACCCTTGCATATTATAGTTCATCACGGCCTTTGTAGCTTGGTGGCGTGATTGAGAATTTCACAATGACACAATCATCCGAAGATTAACTCCCAATTGTGTCAAGTGATTGTAGTACCTGCATATCTTGAGTATATGCTCACTAATGTAATCTGCTTCTCCTCCATCTTGCAGCTATAGAACTTATTGGAGACTTCATATCTCTCAATCCGGCATTCTGTTGGAATATCAACTTCAACCCTCGAACATCTCATATGCTCCATGACGCTCAAAACGCCGTTGAAGTCCCGCTTCTAGGCCGTAGCATGGCACAATCAACTATAGAGTAGTCATCAGCTTTGCTCGCCAGACGCTCACAACATCCGGCGCTGCGTTCAAAGAGAAGTTCGCTACCTAGCGGTGCATCCAGATGATAGCTCTTCAGGCAAAGAATGAGGATGATCCTCGTTACGGACCCAATCCGTAATTGCTACCATCATCTTTCAACTTTGCTTTCAAGGAACGATTAAAATTCAACGAACAACAAAGACGAGCCATCTATCTACAATCAAACATAGACAAGCAAGATACTATCAGTACTAAGTTCATGATAAATTTAAGTTCAATTAATCATATTACTTAAGAACTCCCACTTAGAAAAACATCTCTAGTCATCTAAGTGATCACGTGATCCAAATCAACTAAACCATAACCGATCATCACGTGAAATGGAGTAGTTTTCAATGGTGAACATCTTATGTTGATCATATCTACTATATGATTCACGCCGACCTTTCGGGTCTCCGTGTTCCGAGGCCATATCCGATATGCTAGGCTCACAAGTATAACCCGAGTATTCTGCTGTGCAAACTGGCTTGCACCCGCTGTAGATGGACGAGCTTATCACACCCATCACGCGTGGTGTCCGGGCACGATTTAACTTTGGCAACGGTGCATACCGGGAGAACACTTCTTGATAATTTAGTGAGAGATCATCTTATAATGCTACCGCCAATCAAAGCAAGATAAGATGCATAAAAGGATAAACATCACATGCAAATCAATATAAGTGATATGATATGGTCATCATCATCTTGTGCTTCATGATCTCCATTTTTCAGACCACCATGATCACCATCGCCACCGGGCGCCGACACCTTGATCTCCATCGAGCATCGCTGTCGCCTCGCCAAACTTATGCTACTACGACATCATCTCTACCGCTGAGTGATAAAGTAAAGCATTATGTATTGCATTGCATACAATAAAGCGACAACCATATGGTTCCCGCCAGCCATGTCGATAACTTCGTTACAAAACATAATCATCTCATACAATAAAATATAGCATCACGCCTTGACCATATCACATCACAACATGCCCTGCAAAACAAGTTAGACGCCCTCTACTTTGTTGTTGCAAATTTTACGTGGCTGCTACGGGCTTAAGCAAGAACCAGTCTCACCCACGATCAAAACTACAACGACATTTCACAATAGACTCGCTTTTAACCTTCTCAAGGACCGGCGTAGCCACACTCGGTTCAACTAAAGTGAGAGAGACAGCACCCACCAGCCACTTTTAAGCAACGAGTGCTCGTGAGCGGTGAAACCAGTCTCACAGAAGCGCACGCTGTAATGTCGGTCCGGGCCGCTTCATCTCACAATACCGCTGAACCAAAGTATGACATGCCGGTAGGTAGTATGACTTGTATCGCCCACAACTCACTTGTGTTCTACTCGCAAAACATCAAACCATATAAAAACCTAGGCTCGATGCCACTGCTGGAACGAGTAATTTCAAAATTTTTCCTACGCACACGCAAGATCATGGTGATGTATAGCAACGAGAGGGAGAGTGTTGTCCACATACCCTTGTAGACCAAGCGGAAGCGATCACAACGAGGAAGTAGTCGACGCTTTCCTCGCGATCCGACCGATCCCGGGCCAGCATCTGACGCCCAGTTCTTGACACACGACAGCTCGATGACGCCCCTCAGACTCCGATCCAGCCGAGTGTCGAGGGAGAGTTTCACAGCACGACGGCGCAGGACGATCTTGATGTTTCACTGCGCAGGCTTCACTTAAGCTTCAAGCGACGGTATGACCGAGGTGGAATATGGTGGAGGGGGCACCGACACGGCTAAGGAACGATCTAAAGATCAACTTGTGTGTCCTAAGGTGCCCCCCGCCTCAGATATAAAGGAGGAGCAGGAGGGGGGCCATGCCAAAGGGAGGCGCTGCCAGGAGTCCTACTCCTCCTGGGAGTAGGATTCTCCAATCATAGTTGGACTAGGATTCCTGAGGGGAAAGAGAGAGAAGGCCAGCCCTTCTCCCAGTCCTAGTAGGACTAGGAAGGGGAGGGCGCACCACCCAGGGCTGGCCCTTGCAGAGGTTAGCCATATGGAACCCAGTAACCGGGTTACCTAGGTGTAATGGAGTGGCCGATACCGGATCGGTTATAACCGGGGATTATGAAGGAGGTACCAGGGCCCGGTTCGTTGGCAAAACAAGCCACGAAGTCGTTCCCTCCACATCAACCAACGACTTCATCGCACCAGAAACCTCATATCCCACAGAACCCTCAAGTAAACTGCCGTACTGTTCCGGTTCCCCAGGAAAGATGCCACTATCCCAACCGTGCAAATCACACGCTGGCGCCACGGGTACGCCATTTGGGAATCTTGGGCGCCAGACAAGAGCGCCTACCGCCGGGGATTACATGGATGCCGAGGCCGGGATCAATCGGATTCCGGTCCTCGTCCAAGGCCGTTAACCGGAGATCGGACGGCCGCGAACCCTCACCGCAAAAGCCCAGCCGCTCCGCCTTAAGCCAAGGCAGCCATGAGGATGAGCCGTCTTCGCCGGAGTCTTTCGGGATTACGCAAGGGAACGGCGGGAAACCGCAGTATTCGGGGTTTGAGGCAGAGGCCTAAGCCGCTTAACCGAGGTGAATGCCAGCGGCGCCAGGAAAGCCCACAAGAGCCCGACGGTTCAAGCCGTACGGTCGTTTCCAAAATGTCAGAAGGCAGGGCGAGGCCGCATGGGGTCAACCGCCAGGATGCAAGAGGATGGCCAGGGCAGCCGCAAGAACTCTCCCGAACGGGAGAGCGCAAAGGCCAACCATCTCGCCAGGAAGGGCCAGGACCACGGCACTTAGGAGCCCCAACTCAGTCCCGGGACCGGAAGACCCAGGGAAGTTAAACCCCATGATTGGCACCAGTTAAGTGCTCATCTTGCACGACATTAGTTTTAGCACTCATTTTTGATATTTGAACGCCTCCTCTCCGTGAGAGATCCCATCTGAGCACATGAACTGCTCTACTGCCGCAATTTAGGTTTAGAATTCTCTTCATTATTTGACCTGATGTAGATCCAAAATTATAGCATCAATATGCGAAAGCTGTTTGTCCAACACTTAGTAATTTTTCCCTCATAGATCTTGAAAATTGATAATTGTGTGGGCGGCTTAACTTATAAACCATAACCCACCAGGTACCATTAGTCCCCTCTTAAGCTGCCAATAATTTTCCTTGCATAATTCCAACGCGATCCTCCAGCTTAATACATTGCATGCTTATCATTCTTACCCTTGAACCAATGGCCGGCTTAACAACATAATATTAAACCAGCAAAATTTTCCTTTTTAGATCATCATCAACATGACTAAGACTTTCACTGCATGCAACTGGGCACCATCCCGGGTCACCGAGGAAGATTTGAACAATTTCGTTGAAACTGACGTCTTAGCCAAGAAAGCTGACATCCACTGGAGGGTCCCAGGCCTCGAAAATCCTCCTGAGCCCAAGGAAGGAGAAATAATTGTTTTTACTGATCACATGATCCAGGGATTTACCCTGCCCGGTTCAAAATTCTTCTGAGACGTGCTGCACTTTTTCCAACTTCACCCTCAAGACATTGGGCCAAATTCCGTCTCCAATATTTGCAACTTCCGAGTCTTCTATGAAGCTTATCTTCAAGAAGAGCCCACTATTGAACTATTTAGAGAGTTTTATTACTTAAATCGGCAAACAGAGTTCACCGACGAGCCCAGCTTGTAGTTAGGTCTCAATTCAAAAACGGAAAGTGGCCTCCTTCCCATATGCCAAACCGCCTAGTCATCCCAAGGACTAGAACCAGACTTGGTTCTATTGCCAAGACACATCTCTGGCGGGTGAGAATCTTCTGCCAGGTTATCGTGACCACCGGCATAGCAACACATGCTACCTCTTGAGCTTGCGTTGGTTTTCCCTTGAAGAGGAAATGGTGATGCAACAAAGTAGCGTAAGTATTTCCCTCAGTTTTGAGAACCAATGTATCAATCCAGCAGGAGACTATGCACAAGTCACCGAATACCTGCACAAACAATCAAGAACTTGCAAGCAACGCGATAAAGGGGTTGTCAATCCCTTCATGGTCACTCACAAAAGTGAGTTCTGATAGAGATAATAAAGTAAATATTTTTGGTATTTTTGATGTATAGATTGGAAAGTAAAGATTGCAAAATAGTAGATCAGAAACTAGCAAGATGTAAATGAGATTTAATAATATGGAAAAGAGACCCGGGGGCCATAGATTTCACTTGTGGCTTCTCTCGAGATAGCATGTATTACGGTGGGTGAACAAATTACTGCCAGCAATTGATGGAAAAACGCATAATTATGATGACATCTAAGGCAATGATCATGAACATAGGAATCACGTCCGTGTCAAGTAGACCGACTCCTGCCTGCATCTACTACTATTACTCCACACATCGACCGCTATCCAGCATGCATCTAGAGTATTAAGTTCATAAAGAACGGAGTAATGCATTAAGAAAGATGACATGATGTAGAGGAATTAACTCAAGCAATATGATGAAAACCCCATCTTTTTATCCTCGATGGCAACAATACAATATGTGCCTTGCTGCCCCTACTATCACTGGGAAAGGACACCGCAAGATTGAACCCAAAGCTAAGCACTTCTCTCATGGCAAGAAAGATCAATCTAGTAGGCCAAACTAAAGGGATAATTCGAAGAGACTTGCAAAGATATCAAATCATGCATATAAGAATTCAGGGAAGAACCAAATAATATTCATAGATAATCTTGGTCATAAATCCACAATTCATCGGATCTCGGCAAACACACCACAAAAGAGTATTACATCGAATAGATCTCCAAGAACATCGAGGAGAACTTTGTATTGAGAATCAAAGAGAGAGAAGAAGCCATCTAGCTAATAACTATGGACCTGAAGGTCTGAGGTAAACTACTCACGCTTCATCGGAGAGGTAATGGTGTTGATGTAGAAGCCCTCCGTGATCGAACCCCCTCTGGCAGATTGCCGGAAAAGGCCCCAAGATGGGATCTCACTAGTACAGAAGGTTGCGGCGGTGGAAAAGTGGTTCCGTGGCTCCCCTGATGTGGAGGAGAATAGGTGTTCATATCAGTAAACACTCAACATTTCATATGTGTTCATCTAATTAAACATCTCATATGTATTCATCTACAAGAATCTCAACATCTCCTTCTCACACAATGAATAAATGATTGTAAATTCTCATATATATATATATATATATATATATATATATATATATATCTCAGTATGACATATGTGTTCAAATAAATCAACATTGTCTCATATTTCAAATAAACTCAACATCTAATATATATCTAAAAAAACTCAACATCTCACATATAGCTACAAAACTCAACATCTCATAATTATCTACAAAACTAGGCATCTCATATATATCTAAAAAAATAAACAATCTAGGTTTCAATAACAAGAATCATATACTACCGGATATGACTACACATCCTCCATCACAACACACAATCTTGGACAAACAAAGATCCAAACCAAGCAAATCTAAGGTTCCACCTAATCTTGGGCAAATCCCTAAAATTGCAACGATTTTACGGAGGAAAAGTAAGGGAACGGAGGAGTTTACATACTAGGAGAGATTGGAGATCGAATCCAGGCCTCAAAACTTCAGATCTGAGAGGGGGTGTGAGGGGGGGGATCCGAAGGGGACGCCACCGCTGCTCTCTCTAAAGAGAGCAACTTCCTCAAAGTTGGAAGAACTGCCTGGGAGGGGCTGGCCCAATGCGGCCTAAGTCAACGTGCATCGCCCAAGAGATAGGCACTGCACATTACAAGTGTAGCGCCCTAGCCTTAAGCGTTGCACTGCTGTCTGTGGGGCCGCAAGAGGCCCAGGGCTGCCACGCTGGCTGGATCTGCGACGCCTAAGGGAAGGGCGCCGCACTGTAGGGTGCGGCGCCTAGCTGTCGGGCGCCACACGAAAGGGTCAGCAGAGTGAATTTTTTTGAGAGCAGGTCAGTTTGTGATTTGATTTCGGCCTCAGGTCAAATATGTGATTTCTGCCGCTAATGGCTACCCCAGCGTGAAAGAGGACGGGTCTCCCTTCAGCGCAGAGGAATTTGCTTCAATAGCAAGGGAAATGTGTCCTCTAGCAAGCAAGCTAGC
This sequence comes from Aegilops speltoides, assembly GCA_021437245.1. Taxonomy (NCBI): domain Eukaryota; kingdom Viridiplantae; phylum Streptophyta; class Magnoliopsida; order Poales; family Poaceae; genus Aegilops; species Aegilops speltoides. The sequence goes on along the minus strand of CM038146.1, from coordinate 92,421,392 downwards.
TGAAGATACCAACCTGTCACATCATCAGGCGGTTTACGACACTGGCAACAAGAAGGTCAAGGCACCAATCCAAGATTCACAGGACCTTACTCCTCCAATCCGTAAGCACACTTTTGCTCCTGACATTGACCTGTCAACACTTATTAGTGATGAAGATGTATTCAAAGCTTTGACTGGGATCAACTGGGCAACCTCTGACTTCCAGCCAATGGGTGAAGAGGAGGACGATGAGCTGGTACTGGATGACCCACAACCCTCAACTCGCCAAGGCCAAGACCAGTAAACCCCAGGCCGGCTTAGCATCTGCCAGCTGAGATACTTTGCAAAAAACACTTATTATTTTGGGCCGTCTGTTGCCTTGTAATAGGCTAGCTTGAAACAATTATCTGTCATGCCATCGCGCATGTTGATCTGCATAACACTGATGAGCTGTTTTGATCTTCTTTAATGATCCAGTGTTTGTGCTCTTACTCATTATCAATTTTGCCTAAGCACAATGTCATAAACCCTGCATACAAACAGAGCACAAGTGGCTTGGCGGTTTACCCCAAGGCAGGTCAAAAAAGCCCCATATAACAAGCCACTGGTGACTATAACGTCCATAACCAGGGCCGGTTTATCAAAACCTCATATAACTATAACAAAAAAAATATCATACCTATGATACTTATGTGTATTGCCGGCTTACCAGGCCATATGCAATAAAGGGAACAGTCCCAATACAGAGTGCAACACTCTGTGTAATTTATTCACGCCGCCGACTTACAACGCCGTAAACAACAAAGGGTAATATCCCCCAAAATTTGAGAGTACAGGACTCCAAACATATGATCATCATACACTGGAGACTTAACGTCCAAAGCGAGGCCTGGTTAACAAAACACCGGATGTTATCAAATAAAGATCCAAGCATCATGGCCTAAATCGAATTTCAACCATATATCAATATGGTACAAACAAAAATCGCCAAAAGAGAATCAAAAGCAATAGAAAATAGAATACCAAGGCATTCAAAGGCTGCCAAGCCTCAACATGAAGTGCTATTCAAGGAATGCACAGCCACTGAGTTACTCCTTAATTCAAACCTGTAAGCCGGGCCTCACACGACTGATCGTCGTTTTAACTTTGACATGTTCAGGGTCTTTAAAAGATTAACTGTCAAGAGTACGGCGAGTCATTCCAGGATTACCTGGTCGGAGTGGCAAGCATACAAAGGCAGGATAACCCGGATTTTTGGTGAATACACCTAGCGTCCAAGCCTATTACGAGGGACAACAAAGCTTTTGTTCATTTAACAAGAAGCCCCCAAGTAATATTTTGATCCACGCGTACAAGCCGGACCAGTAGGGCAGTCATAGCTATGCTCAATGAGCAGGAAGCCCCCCAAGTTTTTTGCTATCAAGGCGTACAAGCCGGATCAAAAGGGTAATCATAGCTATGCTCAATGAGCAGGAAGCACCCAAGTGACCTTATGAAGTAACAATAAAGACTCAGATTCTCAGAAATGAAATGACAGAGGCCCTGAATCATCAGGGATGCCGGCTTTATTATACTAATCATAATATATACAACTAGCGGCATGACCCGTGCATTTGCGTGGCTAGACGTATAATACATTTTTATCATAGTTTAGTTTTCTCTACATGTCTCCCTCTTTCCATTCATTTGTTGCTACATCATTATATATATATGCTCTTGTATGATCTCCAATTTTAATTGTTGACTCCTTATCATTTGTCGCGATTTATATTTGTGACCAATATATTTACCAAGTAATTTTTAAAATTAATGACTTGTGCCCATACCTCGTTATATGTTCCATCGCCTGCCTCGACACCTTCCATATTGCACTTGGGTTTTATCATTACTAAAACGACATAATCATTTGTCCATATATATATATATATATATATATATATATATATATATATATATATATATATATATATGCATGCACATATTTTCATCTTAATGTAATTTTCTATGTTGCATAGCTTCTTGTATATATAAACCAATGTAATCCATGAGTGCTTTTAAAATTTTCTAAGTTATTCGGCACCCACCATAGCTTTTTACTTGCGATTGTGCCCTTTTAATTAAACTTAATTGTTGTTTTACAAAGAAGAAAAATGATTAATTTCATATTTGACGTGAATTAGTCTTTCCTTTTGGGGTAAAACCTTATATAGCATTCTCTCGCTTCATATAGTTATATTCGGTATTATTGTCCTTACCAATAGTCCTGCTTTGTGGGTAAACGTTATTTAATTTAGCTTAGACATATATGAGATTTCTTTTTGTGGTAGGCATATATGAGATGTTTCACTGATTTGGCGTTTTGTTTTGAAATGTTCTCTACTCGGCCCTTCTATTTATTTTAGCTGACCTAATATATTATTTGTTGGCCTTGCTGAGTTTGTATATGTTCATCCATTAGAGACATCCGAATTTATGGAGCCAATGTTGCTCATGCATGAATCGGACTATGAGCCGAAGGCCCAAAAATATAGTGTGTTTTCTAGTAGGTTGACAACTTTATGTGCATTTTTTTGGGGGCAAAGAACTTCCCGCATCCTGCAGTCCTAGACCTAGGATTTGGTACGACCAGAGCTATTGTCCAATGCCATGTAACAAAAAATAAAGTAAGTTAATCCCTAATCATCTAACCCTAACCTGCAATTAAATCTGTAGAGAGGTCCGACTTTGTATTAAAAAACATCAAGGAACAAAGAGGATCCAGCAGATAGGCGAGAGTGTAGGGCTGTTGCATGGGCAACAGCTGGAGCAGCGGCGTGGTTTCTACATGTCCGAACTTAAACGGTGTAGCATGAGTGACTTGGTGTGGTAGAGATGGGCGTGTCTCTACCAGCCGTCGTGACTGCGACGCGATCATGGCGATAGGGCTCTAGCCTGGTTACGGGAATGTGAATTGCATGTTTTTTTCCTTTTTATGTTCCCCTTTGTTCCATGGCAACCTTTTTATGCAATTAGTTATGCTTATGTGAGTTTCTATGTTTCCCTGGTTACGGGAATGTTTTTTTCAAAGTGTTTTTTAACACATGCTGTTGGGAGTTTGTAATTAGCAAGGGCATTCATGATTTATACAAAAAAAATTAGCAATACGTGATTTATTACTTTTTTAGATGAACATTATTTATTACATTTTTTGGGGGAACATAATTTATTACATTTTTTTGAGGAGATCATATACTATTACATGAGCTATAAGATCAGACAGTGCGCTGCCTAGCCCATAGGTCTGGCATGCACTTTTTTTAACACAGGCTGCTGCGGATTTTTTTTTACGGCTGGCCGCTGGGTATTTGTAAATTAGCAAGGGCGCAGATGTGTATCACATGGGCCACTGCCTAGGCCGCTGATCTGCGATTTAATTTATTTTTTACTTGATGCCCTTTTTTTTTACATGAATGCCTTTTCTATTGACGTGGAGCACTCCAAGTACAACTGTTCAAAGACCAACAAAGCTGCACTTTTTTAAATGTGCGTACGGAGTTTAGTTTGGTAGGTGTCCGACTTGGGTCCTTTTTTTTCCGAGGGGCTTGGCCTCTTTTTTTACTCCTACGTGACAACGATGGACTTAGTGTACGTAACTGATATTGTATATATCTGTGATGGCTCTTTTCCTCTTAGCTTTTTTTTGCAGGAACTTTCCCTCATAGATGCTTGTACGTGATGGACTTGGCATGTGCAACACGATATATGCCTACACACAATATTTGTATGTAACGTTATATCTTTAAATCTCGTCCGTTCATATCAAAAAGTTGATGGTTGAGATAATTTAATCTATGTGGATTAACGTGATGGCTTGTTTGCCTCTTGTCTTAAGTATATAATAGATAGATAGATGACAAAAGTATGTACATCACAAGAGCCGGTGGCTCAGGTGTAATAAGGCTGAAGATGAGCAATACTCCATGGCCGGTGGGTCTTCTCCTCCGACGTGCGTGAGTCCTTATGGTCTCGAACATTGATAAAGTATGACCCGTTGTTCAGATTTTTGCTGACCACAAAAGGCCCTTCCCAAGGTGGGGATAACTTGTGCATGTCAGTTTGATCTTGGATGAGCTGGAGCACCAAATCTCCTTCTTGAAAGGTCCTGGTCTTAACCCGGCGGCTATGATAAAGACGCAGATCTTGCTGGTAAATCGCTGAACGAGCCACCGCAAGGTCACACTCTCATCCAACAGGTCAATAGCATCTTGACGTGCTTTCTCATTATCAGCTTCAACATAAGCCACCACACGAGGCGAGTTGTGACGTATATCACTAGGGAGAACCGCCTCTGCTCCGTAAACCATGAAGAAAGGCGTGTAACCCGTAGATCTGCTGGGGGTGGTATTGATAATCCAAAGCACTGAGGGCAACTCTTCCACCCAACAACCCGGTGCCCTCTGCAAAGGGACCATAAGCCAGGGCTTGATATCTCTCAGGATTTCTTGATTAGCTCGTTCAGCTTGACTGGGGGTGAGCCACCGATGATACATCAAGCTGGATATGCTCTTGTTGATAGTATTCTTTCATTGCCCCCTTAGACAGATCAGTACCATTATCAGTAATGATACTATAAGGATACCCAAAATGAAAGATCACCTTTTTGATGGATTGAACCGCCGTGGCTGCATCACATTTGCTGACCGGCTCAGCTTCAACCCACTTTGTAAACGTGTCAACAACTACCAGGAGATGAGTCTTTTTATCCTTGGATCTTTTAAAAGGTCCAACCATATCCAGCCCCCAGACTGCAAACGGCCAAGTAATTGGAATCATCCTCAATTCTTGAGCCGGCACATGAGCTCGTCTTGAAAATTTCCGACAACCATCACATTTACTGACCAGATCTTCCGCATCAGCATGAGCCGTCAGCCAATAAAACCCATGACAAAAAGCTTTAGCAACAAGAGATTTAGAGCCGGCATGATGACCGCAATCTCCTTCATGAATCTCCCTTAGAATTTTACGGCCCTCCTCAGGAGAAATGCATCTTTGAAACACTCCTGTAACACTGCATCTGTGTAGCTCTCCATTGACAATAATCATTGACTTAGACCTCCGGGTTATTTGCCTGGCCAAGGTTTCATCCTCTGGTAACTCACCACGGGTCATATAAGCCAAATATGGAATAGTCCAATCAGGGATGACATGGAGAGCGGCCTCCAATTGTGCCTCCAGGTCAGAAACTGCCAAGTCCTCCTCCGTAGGCAACTTAACTGATGGGTTATGCAAAACATCAAGGAAAACATTAGGGGGGACAAGCTTACGCTGAGACCCTAGTCGGCTTAAAGCATTAGCAGCCTCATTTTTCCTGCGATCAACATGCTCCACTTGATAACCTTTGGAATGACCAACAATAGTGTCAACCTCTCGGTGATAAGCCGCCATGAGTGGGTCCTTTGAATCCCAAGTTCCTGACACTTGCCGAGCCACCAAATCTGAGTCGCCAAAGCACCTTACCCGGCTTAGATTCATCTCTTTAGCCATCCGAAGACCATGGAGTAAGGCTTCATACTCGGTTGCATTGTTAGTACAAGGGAAAATCAACCTTAAAATATAACAAAATTTATCACCTCGTGGGGAAGTCAATATAACTCCAGCCCCCGAGCCTTCCAATTGCCTGGATCCATCAAAATGAATAGTCCAATATGTATTATCCGGCTTATCCTCAGGCATTTGCAGCTCTGTCCAATCATTGATGAAGTCCACAAGTGTTTGAGATTTTATAGCCGTCTGAGGCACATACTTCAAGCCATGGGGTCCAAGCTCAATGGCCCACTTATCTACCCGACCTATGGCTTCTCTATTTTGAATAATATCCCCCAAGGGAGCAGAAATAACCACAGTGATGGGATGACCAAGGAAATATGGCTTCAACTTGCTACTGTCCATAAACACGCCGTAAACCAATTTCTGCCAATGTGGGTATCTCTGCTTAGATTCAATAAGTACCTCATTGACATAATAAACCGGCCTTTGAACCGGATACTCCTTGCCCGACTCCTTCCTTTCAACCACCACTGCCACACTAACAGCTCTGCTGTTTGGAGCCACGTATAAAAGCAAAGGCTCCTTCTCAATAGGAGCTGCAAGAGCCGGTGGCTCAGCCATCTGTTTTTAAGCGCCTCAAATGCCTCATTAGTAGCATTGCTCTAGACAAAGTCATCTGTCTTCTTCATCATTTGATACAAAGGGATAGCCTTCTCTCCCAGGCGGCTTACAAACCGGCTCAAAATCACAATACGACCCGCCAGACACTGGACGTCATTGATACACACCGACTTAGCCAAAGAAGTGATAGCCTTGATTTTCTTGGGGTTAGCTTCAATGCCCCTCTCAGAAACCAGGAAACCCAATAACTTGCCTGCTGGCATGCCAAAGACACGCTTGGCCAGGTTAAGCATCATTTTATAGACCCAAAGATTGTCAAAGGTCTCTTTCAGATCTTCTATCAAAGTCTCCTTCTTCCTGGATTTCACAACAATATCATCCACATAGGCATGAACATTGCGTCCAATCTAGCCATGAAGGCAATTCTGAACACACCGTTGGTAAGTCGCCTGGGCACTCTTGAGCCCAAAAGGCATAGATACATAGTAGAAGGCTCCAAAGGGAGTGATGAAAGTTGTCTTTTCCTGGTCCTTAACTGCCATCTTGATCTAATGATAACCAGAATAAGCATCCAAAAAGCTCAAACACTCACAACCCGCCGTAGCATCAATAATTTGATCAATACGAGGGAGAGCAAAAGGATCAGCCGGATAGGCCTTATTAAGGTCTGTATAATCCACACACATACACGAAGTGCCATTTTTCTTAAGTACCAGCACCGGGTTAGCCAACCACTTAGGATGAAAAACTTCAATGATAAACCCTGCCGCCAAGAGCCGGGTCACTTCTTCACCAATGGCCTTACGCCTCTCTTCATTAAAAAGATGAAGAAACTGCTTGACCGGCTTAAACTTTGGATCCACATTAAGGGTGTGCTCAGCGAGTTCCCTCGGTACACCTGGCATGTCAGAAGGTTTCCATGCAAAGATGTCCCGGTTCTCATGGATGAACTCGATGAGTGCACTTTCCTATTTCGGATCCATATTAGCACTGATGCTGAACTGCTTGGACGAGTCGCCACGCACAAAATCAACAAACTTAGTGTCATCTGTCGATTTAAACTTCAACAGGGGGTCATTTTCTGTAGTTGGCTTCTTCAAAGGCGTCATATCCGCCAGGTCAACATTGTCTTTATAAAACTTCAACTCCTTTGTAGCACAAGTCGACTCGGCATACGCAACATCACCTTCTTCACAATCCAGAGCAATCTTTCTATCACCATGCACCGTGATGGTGCCCTTATGACCCGACATTTTAAGCTGCAAATAAATATAACATGGTCGTGCCATAAACTTGGGGTAAGCCGGCTGCCCAAACAAAGCATGGTATGGGCTTTTGATCTTAACCACTTCAAAGGTCAATTTCTTAGCTCTGGAATCCTGGTCATCTCCAAAAGCTACCTCCAGTGTTATCTTACCCACTGGATACGCCGACTTCCCAAGCACCACCCCATGGAAAACAATAGAAGACGCCTTAAGATCTCTGTCAGTCAAATTCATACAATGAAAAGTATCATAGTAAATGATATTGATACTGCTTCCCCCATCCATGAATACCTTTGTAAGCTTATACCCTCCTACCTGAGGAGCAACCACCAATGCCAACTGACCTGGATTATCAACCCGGGGCGGGTGATCCTCCCAGCTCCATACAATAGGCTGCTCAGACCACCTCAAATAACGAGGCACAGTCGGCTCAATTGAATTCACCGCCTGCTTATGGATTTTCTGATCTCTCTTGCACATGCTCGTGGTGAACACATGATATTAACCACTATTCAACTGCTTTGGATTACTCTGATAACCAGAGTACTGCTGCTGATTTCCTTGATCAAATTGCTGACTGAAACCACCTTGATTACCTTGGCCTTGAAAGCTAGAGGTTGAACCGCCACCTCCAAAACCAGGTCCATGAGAGCCAGAACCTGAACCGCCATGCGGGCCATGATTGTTCTGGAAAAAATTAGAGTTTCTATACTCCCTCATGATGAAGCAATCCTTCCACAAATGACTGGCCGGCTTATCCTGGGTTCCGTGCTTTGGACAAGGCTGGTTCATCATGGCCTCAAGGTTGAACTTCATCCCTCCAAACCCGGGCGCTTGCATTTTACCCTTACGACGCTGGTTATTGTTTTGCGTGTTGGTGTTAGCCACAAAATCCAAAATGCCGCCCGCCTTACGTTTACCATTGCCACCTTGACCCGCCGTGTTATGTTGTCCCTTTGGGTTGCCACTCTTCTTCCCCTTCACAGTCTTCTCCTCATTGGACTCTGGGTCTTTAGTGCTATCAGAGTCGGCATACTTGACGAGAGCTGATACGTCTCCAACGTATCTACTTTTTCTCACGTTTATCCTCTTGTTTTGGACTCTAATTTGCATGATTTGAATGAAACTAACCCCGGACTGACGCTGTTTTTAGTAGAACTACCATGGTGTTGTTTTTGTGCAGAAATAGAAGTTCTCGGAATGGAACGAAACTTTGCGACGATTTTTTATATCAACTAGTAAGCGTGCACGTGCAACGCACGTCTCTGCCATGGCATGTCAGGGGGACGACCCTAGAAGCGGTACCAGTTGAGCGTGCAAGGCGTGTTGGAGCAGTGGACGTCAGGGCAGCGGCCCCGAGAGCTTTGCAACTTCGATGACTTGGACCTCGTGTCGTGTGGGTTGCTGAGTTTGCAACTACTACAGGCATGTGGAATGCTTGTTTCTTCATCGTCGCAGGAGAGTGCTTCATGACTTCTTTCCGGTAGGTGATGGAAGAGTGGCTTGTTCGGCGGAGCAAGTCCACCAGCTAGTGTGTGTTTGTGTGGTCGGTGTTGTGGCATTCGCCACGCCGTCGAGTGTGGGCTTAGCCATGTGTGTTTACGGTGTTCTAGAGTGGGCTTGCCCCTTTTATTTTGCTTTTCTCTTGGTTTTCCATGATTGATTGGACAATCTTCTGCTTAATCAATGAAACGTCAAAGCTTTTTCTTCGTGTTTTTAATTTATTTGTACTCATACTCATTTACTCAACTAAAATTCAAATATATCAAATGTGTTTCTTACCATTAAAGAAGGCATGATAAACACAAAGGATAACGCTCATGTCTGCTTTGAAAATTCACCCAAGATAAAACCAAATTAAGAAGCAAGACCATAGAGAAATAGACCTAGAAAGTACAATCATTTCCTATAATTACAAATTCATGATGTCCTTCTACCAATTTTCAGTGTATCATGTTCATAACTTTAATCCAAATTCATTGCCAAGCCTTTGGAATAATATAAAGGAATCATCTGCTGGACTGATGGTTATACATTATAGCAAATTCTAGATCAGATCATCAACAACACCAGTTGAGTAATCCTATAATCTGGCTTCAAATAACACATCCTCTGAATGTAGTTACATTTTTACTAACCCAAACAGTATAAGTGAAGATAGAAGGGAAAACGATATTTCTGAACTTAAACATATTTACATGCTATACTTTATCTACATATAAAGAGGGGAAATATACAGTATGAGATGGAGTAGTGGAGCAGAGCACCTACATCAACGATGTCAAACAGTCGAGGAATTGTGCACGGTTCTCCTAGTAATCTTGCACGCGAACAGGGCTCCAAACAGTCGAGAAATCACACAGGGTAACTTGTTAGTGTATCAACAAAGAAACTAATGACGCTAGACCAACTCTCCCTACTGTAGCAAACATGGAAGCTTACACCAGTGCAAATGTTATTCACATATTACACTGTCATTCGCATTAAAAATATAGAGACAACGCCCTAAACATGCATGATATAGATGTCGAGTAAGTAAGAAAGTTGGCTCCGTCCCACAAGCTTAGACAATTTAAAGACAGAACATTACCTTTTTATGCAAAGCTTGTAGAGGCCTTCGTATATTTAATGCTACATTCTATAGAGCACTGGAGGATCTCGCAAAAGTCAACTTAATGAATTGATTATTAGATTGAATGCAGAACCAGGAAGTCACTACTTACTAAATGTTTACCATCAACAATCATGGATGGTGAACTTGTGATTGACTTGTGAGAGCTCTTAACAGTCAAATTCTCTACGGGAAAAAGCACACAAGAGGATTAAAAGGCCAAAGCCATCAACAATCATGGATGGTGTCTTTTCTTGCAGAGTGACACAACCTGCACATGACCGGGCCCTAGGACATGGGAATCTCTTGGTTGTTGTTGGTAAAAATATTCCATACTTTGATGATTAGCTTCAACTTCTCTAAAGGTTCCTTACAAAAAAGAGAGAAGTTAAGTCACTAAAATAACCATTCTAAAGGTACTCAACAAGTTCTGTTGTACTGATCATCAAAGAAATGAATGTTAGGATATAAGACAAAAAAATATGCATAACGATCTCTCTGGATATGCTGCAGACTGCAGCTAAGTGGTAACAAAGAAAAGTCATTTTCTGAAAATTGATTCTACATTAACAGAGTCACCATGAGATTTCGTCAGTACATGCACCTCTGCATTCCATCTATCGGTTCCGGTGGATTTGGTCCTGAACCTCACATCTGATATTTTGCATTACACGCCTGCTTGCTCGCTCGGTCGTCAATGTAGCCGCGCAGGGCTGTTGAAACATCCTGCAAAATATCAACCACCAAAGCTCATGAGCATTCAATTCAAGTATGAACAAAGGCTACATCACACGCATCATCTCAGCTCCAATGTGGTGAAGTTTGTATCACAAAGATAAATAAAACCTGAAGGGAAAATCCACCTTTTGCACGGCCAAACAGAAACATGTTTTTTCACAAATACCAATCAGATAGGAGCGCATTTGTTCATCTCTTGAACCACAAATACATAAACACAATGGGATATGTGTGCCTAGGGTCAAAATATGATTATGAAAAACTGATGGATAAATAGCACGAACTGATGATAATCTGGAGATAAATTAGTTACGTATCCATCTTCTCTCAAATGTGAAAAAAATTGAATGGATATGCTTTACCAGTGACAGGGATGGCGGCACAACAAATTGGGGGCTGACCTGTGATATGAAGGATGGGTGAGGTGCATTGAATGTTCAGGCGGATATGGCAGTAGGTGGGTTTGTTCGCCGGCCACCCATAACAGTACGCAGTGAGAGGTCGATGAAGACGGCGGCATGGCAATGCAAAATCCGACATAGATCGGTGAGGGGCCGACCTGGACAATTGGTCCGGTCGCAAGCACCCTAGCCTGCGCCAAGCGGCGGCGTCCAGATAGTCGCTTCCGTGGCGTCCATCCCAAGGTGGACAGGTCCCTCTGTTGGGGATATTACCACTAGATGTAAACCGGCCAGCTTGGGCCGGGTTAGCTCCATTAGTGGTGTAATCAGAGAAAGGCCCAAGGCCTATAGTCGGTTTAGAGCTTGTAGCCGTAAACCGGCCTGATGTATGACTTGTATTGTAAGTTAGGAGTAGAGAGATACCAACCGGGATACGAGTATGAACCGGTTGGGACTCTACGAACCGACGGGCGTCACTCGTGTATATAAGGGGACGACCCGGCGGCGGTTCAAGACAGACAACCACAATTCGAGCCTAGGCGAAGCTTGTTTTCTCCCTAGCCATCGAAACTGCATCAATTCCATCACAACTAGACGTAGGCTTTTACCTTCATCGAAGGGGCCGAACTAGTATAAAACCCTCGTGTCTTTGTGTCCGCTTTAACCCCTACAAGTAAACCCGTAGCGATGGCTCCACGACTAAGTCCTTACGCTAGGACATCTGCCGTGACAAATCCACGACAGTTGGCGCCCACCGTGGGGCTATCGCACGATGGTTTGACGATCTTGGAGCGCAAGCTCAAAGGACTCGAAGGCTACGTCGTGGGCCGGATGACCAAGAGTCGTCGCGGCGGATCTACATCGACGATGCGGATGGGGTCCGAGGCCGATTCAATCGAGTATGGATACGGGTCCCCTTCGTGGCATACACGCTTTCATCGGCAAGATCGGGAGCTGGCCTGAGCCGACATCTGCACCGACCTCATCGAAACGGCTCAGCAGCGCAGAACCTGCCCAGTTTAAACCGGCCGTGAAGCATGTCTTCGCCGGAGTTACCCATGGAGGAGAGTATGACGCGGTTCGTAACATGGCGGTGAAACCGCTGCTTATTCGGCGACGAATCTTCAGCAGGAGAGACCGAGTCGTTGTACCAGCCGCAGGATGATATGATCGAGGGCTGTTCGATGGTGACAGATTCCGACCCCCAAGCCGCTTAAACCGGATCGGTGCATTCATGGCGGTCGCAGGTCATAAACCTTTCTTCAACCGCAGCAGCAATGCTTTCGGTTCAGCAGCGGCAGCAGGGCAGGAGGCCCGCGCCGCCAGTTCAAGTTCTGTCGATCTGTTCGATGCCTCGGCAGCGCTTATGGCGGAGGACAGCCCAGCAGATCGGGGGCTCATAATGCGAAATCGCAAGGGTGAAAGAGCAGATCACGCAAGCCAAAGCGGATCTAGCGGCAGAGAAGGAGCGATGGCCCGCAGAGCGGGCGCTTTAGATGCGCAAGCTTACAAACTCATGCTCGACCAGAAAGTCGCAGAGGTGCCGAGGCGGAAGTATAGATCGCGCCGCCGTCGAGATTTGATCCTAGAAATCTCTTTCGCACTCGGGGCCGGACCCAAGAACCCTCCAAAGACAGGAAGTAAACCGGATTGAGGCACCAGAGCAGGAGCGACGATCCAACCGCTACCGATGGAGCCCCCACAGCGTAACATGGCGGTTCCCCGCCGTCAGACGCCCGGTCATTATTCCAATCCCATGGACAACCTTGTTGCAGCCGCTGCGATTGGAAGCGATCCCATCGAAGGAGATTCCCACAAGCGCTTGAGACACGCCGGGTCAAGGAGCTTCTCGGACAGCGCCGATACAGCAGAGGCGATTCATACAGCCGTGATCGGATTCACTCTCGCCCGCCAAGCCGGAGCTACAGCAGGCGTATGGATGAACCGGCCATATCAAGCAACGCGCGTGACCGTGAAGCGGCCCGAGGCAATCACCAGACGGGTGGTATTCGTGATGCTCAGGAGGTGGTGGATCGGGCCCGGGCACGTAGGGAGGCCGAGTTAGCAGCACAGGATGGTGCGGATCAACACACACCGGTTCGCCCTACCACCTTCACCGGGCCAGGAGTCGCATCCGCTTTAGGGGTGCCCTGTTTAATCCCCGCCCTACGCAATGTGTGTCTACCTAAGGATTTTAAGGGCCCGCGCAAGGTGCCGAATTACACTGCAGATCTGTCCCCTGAGGCGTGCGTTGAAAGTTATGAGATGGCCATGGAGATGCTAGATGTTGATGAAGCCGCATGTGCAAAGTACTTCACCATGATGATGGAGGGCACAGCCGTGCCAGGTTAAAAAGCTTGCCGCCCAATTCTATCGATTCATGGGGCGATTCACGGGCCCGGTTTATCCGAATTTCAAGGATACGTGTAAGCAGCCCAAGTCCATAGTAGACCTGGCGGCTTGCGCTCAGAAGAAGGGAGTCAACAACCCGTTGGGTACGCCGTGTGTCCGAGATTTTGCACTCCTCGGACCGATCAATGCCGACTCGGCGATCATAACATTGGAAAGCAACCGCGGTTTGAGCCTTTGAAATTTAAGTGGGGCGATGAAGCGGTTCTCGCAATGATATGGGAACCCTCATGGCGCTGGTAAAATATGCCGATTCGAGACAGTACCAAGGATCCTGGCGGATGATGATGAAGCAGAAAGGGAAAGAAGAACGGCAACTCCAAGCAGCAGATTTCAAACCGCAGGTCATGGAACGGGGCAAGCGCAAGGCTGATGGCAATCCGGATTTCGTAGCCAACACTAATGCGCAGGATGTAGGCCCACGGCGCAGAGGCAAGGCGAATCGGGTCCAAATGCTAGTGCAAACCGCTTGAATTACTTGTTGAATCAGCCTTGTCCCAAGCATGGGACGAAGGAATCCCGTCGAATCATCTTTGGAAAGATCTGTTATATTATGCAGAGTTCAAAACTCCGATGCTTTCCGATATGACCAGGGTCCGTGGTGGTTCGAGATCCGGTTTCCATGGGCCGGTCAGACGGAGCTTCGTTCGAGGCATAACCAGGGCAATCTCAATAATCGAGTAATCGGGGTGGCCAAAGCAGAAGCAAAGAATAAATCGAGCATCGAGCCAACCAAAGCAGTTGAATGGCGGGCGATATCATGTTTTCACAACCAGTTTGGACAAGCGGATCGAAGCTTCACAAACGGGCAGTAAACTCTGTTGAACCGGCTTTGCCGCGGTATTTGCGCTGGTCAGAGCAGCCTATCGTATGGAGCAGAGAGGACCATCCCCCCCGGGTTGATAATCCGGGTCAGCTGGCTTTGGTGGTAGATCCTCAGGTTGGGGGCTATAAGTTTACTAAGGTGCTTATGGATGGAGGAAGCAGTATCAATATATTGTACTATGACACTTTCCGTCGCATGGGTCTCACCGACAAAGATCTCAGACCGTCCAATACGGTGTTCCATGGTGTAGTACCAGGCAAATCCGCTTATCCTGTTGGTAAGATAGCCCTGGATGTGGCTTTTGGAGATGAGCATGATTCCCGGTCTGAAAAGCTAACTTTTGAAGTCGTGAAAATCCGGAGTCCATATCATGCCTTGTTTGGACGGCCAGCTTATGCTAAGTTCATGGCTCGACCTTGTTATATTTACTTGCAGCTCAAAATGCCGGGTTACAAAGGAACGATAACGGTGCATGGAAGCCGCCGCGTAGCTTTGGAATGTGAGGAAGGCGATGCAGCTTATGCTGAGGCGGTCTGTGCCACGGAGGAGTTGAAGTTCTATAAGGACAATGTTGATCCGGCAGATATGACCCCTTTGAAAAAACCAACTACAGAGCATGAATCGGATCTGAAGTTTAAATCGGCAATGAGACCAAACTTGTTGACTTCGTGCGGGCGATTCGTCCAAGCAGTTCACATCGGTGCCAACTGGATCCTAAATAGGAAGGCACGCCATCGAAGTTCATCCGTGAGAACCGGATATCTTTGCATGGAAACCGTCGACATGCCAGTGTGTCGAGGAACTCGTGAGCACACACTTAATGTGGATCCTAAGTATAAACCGGTGAAACAGTTCCTCCGCCGGTTTAATGAAGAGAGGCGCAAGGCCATTGGGGAAGAAGTAGCCAGGCTTCTGGTGGCTGGCTTTATCATTGAGGTGTTTCATCCAGAGTGGCTTGCTAATCCGGTGCTGGTCCTTAAGAAAAACGGCACCTGGCGTATGTGTGTGGACTACACAGATCTCAACAAGGCTTGCCCAGCAGATCCTTTTGCTCTCCCCCGCATTGATTATTGATGCCACGGCAGGATGTGAGCGCTTAAGTTTTTTGGACGCGTACTCTGGATATCATCAGATCAAAATGGCGGTTAAGGACCAGGAGAAAACAGCGTTTATAACTCCCTTTGGAGCCTTCTGCTATGTATCTATGCCCTTTGGGCTCAAGAGTGCCCAGGCTACTTACCAGCGGTGTGTACAGAATTGCTTGCATAAGCAGATTGGCCGCAATGTGCATGCTTATGTAGATGATATTGTGGTGAAATCAAGACAAAAGGAGACACTGGTGGAGGATTTGAAGGAAACCTTCGACAACTTATGATTTATAAGATGATGCTTAATCCGCCAAGTGCGTTTTTGGTGTTCCTACCGCAAGTTATTGGGGATCCTGGTGTCTAATAGAGGAATTGAGGCCAATCCGGAGAAAATTAAAGCTATCACTTCCTTGGCTAAACCGAAGTGTATCAACGATGTTCAACGTCTGGCGGGCGGATTGCTGCGTTGAGCGGTTTATCACCGCCTCGGAGAGAAGGCCATTCCTTATACCGAATCTTTGAGGAAGACGGATAATTTTGTCTCGAGCCCAGCTGCTGACGAAGCTTTTGAGGATCTAAAGCGGCAATTGGCCAACCCGCCTGTTCTTGCGGCCCCGGTTGACAAGGAGCCGCTGTTGTTGTATGTGGCAGCCAATGCTCGAGCAGTGAGCGTAGCCATTGTGGTAGAGCGCAAGGAGGCAGGAAAGGAATATCCGGTTCAACGGCCGGTTTATTATATCAGTGAGGTGCTTATTGAGTCCAAGCAGAGATATCCGCATTGGCAGAAGCTGGTCTATGGTGTTTTTATGGCCACCGAAATCTGAAACAATATTTCCAAGGGCATCCTATTACGGTGGTTAGTTCAGCTCCTTGGGTGACATCATCTGAAACCGGAGGCGATCGGCGGATTGCAAAATGGGCCATCGAGCTTGGGCCGCATGGGCTAATGTATACACCACGCACAACAGTGAAGTTACAAGCACTTGTTGATTTCATTAATGACTGGACGGAATTACAAGCACCAGAGGAGAAGCCGGATCACACATACTGGACCATCCACTTTGACGGATCCAGGCAATTGGAAGGCTCGGGGGCTGGAGTCGTTTTAACTTCCCCACGAGGTGATAAGTTTTGTTACGTTCTCCGTTTAATGTTCCTTGTACTAATAATGCAGCTGAGTACGAAGCCTTGCTCCATGGTCTCCTGGATGGCTAAGGAGATGAACTTAAGCCGGTTAAGTGCTTTGGTGACTCGGACCGGTGGCTCGGCAAGTATCCGCACTTGGGATTCTAAGGACCCCTCATGGCGCAGTGTCGTCGAGAAGTGGATAATATCGCAGGTTGCTTCAAGGGCTATCAAGTGGATCATGTGGATCGCCGAAGAATGAAGCGCGACGCTTTAAGCCGCTTGGGTTCTCGGCGTAAACGGTTCCACCTAATGTCTTTCTGGACGTCTTGCACAACCCGTCGGTTCAGCTCCCTGGTGAAGCGGATTTGGCTATTCCTGATCCGGAGGCTCAGTTGGTGGCAGCATTACATGCTATTCCGGATTGGACGATTCCTTACCTTGCGTATATAACTCGCGGGGAGTTGCCAGACGATGAGGTTACGCCGATGATAACCCGGCGCCCAAATCAATGACGATTCTTAATGGTGAGTTACATCATTGCAAAGGTGTCGAGGGCATTTCAGCGCCATGCTTTCTCCCGAGGAAGGCTGTGAAATTTTAAGGAGATCCATGAAGGGGATTGTGGACATCACGCCGGTTCAAAGTCCCTGGTGGCGAAGGCGTTCCGTCATGGATTTTACTGGTTGACTGCCCATGCTGATGCGGAGGATTTGGTTAAACGGTGTGATGGATGTCAGAAGTTTTCAAGGCGTGCTCATATACCGGCTCAAGAGCTGAGGATGATCCCAATGACGTGGCGTTTTCGACTTGGGGCTGGATATGGTTGGACCCTTTAAACGATCCAAAGATAAGAAGACCCACCCGTTGGTGGCGGTGGACAAATTCACCAAGTGGGTTGAAGCGGAACACAGCCGGCCAAGTGTGATGCGGCAACAGCGGTGCGCTTCATCAAAAGGTGATTTTCCGGTTTGGCTTTCCACAAGATCATTCTCGACAATGGCACTAATCTGTCCAAGGGGCTATGACGGAGTTCGTGAACGTGAGCATATCCGCTTGACAGCGTGTCATCCGTAGCGCATCCCCACCCAACGGGCAGGCGTAACGTGCTAATCAAGAAATCATACGAGGCATCAAGCCCGCCTTCGTTCCGTTCTGAGAGAACACCGTGATGCCGGGTTGAAGAGCTCCCATCGGTGCTATGGAGTATCAATACTACGCCAAATCGATCTCTCGGATATACACCTTTCTTCATGGTTTATGGAGCAGAGGCGCTTCTCCCGATGATATCGAACACGATTCGCCTCGTGTAGCGGCTTATGTTGAAGCGGACAACAAGGTGGCGCGACAGGACGCTTTGGACCTATTGGATGAGGAGCGTGATCTGGCAGCCGCTCGTTCGGCGATTTACCAAAAAGATCTTCGTCGTTATCACAGCCGCCGGGTTAAGACCAGAGCCTTTCAGGAAGGAGATTTGGTGCTTCGTCTCATCCAAGACCAGACAGATATGCACAAGTTATCCCCGCCTTGGGAAGGACCCTTTGTGGTCAGCAAGAATCTACACAACGGTTCCTACTATCTGGTTGATATTCGAGAGCGTAAAGACTCACGTACATCAGAGGAGGAGACCAATAGGCCGTGGAATATAGCTCATCTTCGACCTTACTACACTTGAGTCATCGGCTCAGTTTATGTACATAGCATGACAATGTATATATTATCTTCGATATAATAAAACCGAGCCTCGGCTAAAGCGGGTCTCTGTCTTTCTTTTCATGTGTGGTTACATGGAGTGCTTCAGTTTTTAAAGCGGCCTCCGGTTTACCCCTTGACAGTTATATTTATCACTTGGGGGCTTGGTCGTGTCCGAACCAATGCAACACCTCTTGATAGGCGAAAGCCACCAGATCATTTGGGGACACGGTCACGTCTGAACCGGTCATGCCTCTTGGTCGGCCAATAGGGCCAGCGTCACTTGGGGGCTTGGTCGAACCCGAACCAATGTCATGCCACTTGGCCGGCGTACTCGCCAAGAGTCTTTTGGGGACCTGGCCGACTAGCACCATCGCTACGCCTTCGGGGGGCTTGGTTGCGTCTGACCATGGTAATGCCATCTGACCAGCTCCATGAAGCTTTACTTTTGCAAAGAGTTATTGCCTTTGTTGCCATATTTTCACATAGTTGGTATTCGATTTTTGTTGCGTTTTTCAACCCGACGAATATTTTTATCCGGTTTAGCTGTCAGTAACAAACTAACAGGACACGGTTTGGTATTACACCGCAGCTTTTTCTCTGCTCGGTTTACCTTCTTCCGGTTCATCCTTATGGAGTAACACGGGGGCTTGTGCTAATTCAGCACGCCTATGTGGGAGTTATTGTCTCCCCAGACGGTCATGGTTTTTAAAGGCCTCCGCTTCAAGATTGGCTACGCCAGCTTCATGCCCAGATACGGCAGGTATTTGTATCGCATACTAATTGATTTTCGATACACAAAATATATTGGATGCCATAAACCGGCTGGCGGTGTCACCGCCGCCGAGGTTCAATTTTTTGGTTGCAGGGAGTATGAATCAAACAAAAGTTTCATCGATGCACGAAGGCATATCCAGGCAGCAAGTTTTGACTAAGGCTATTACAAGGCAACACAGTGCCCAAATGAGATCATTGTTTTTTGGGTAAACAGCCCACGACAGTTGTTTAAACCGGCTACCGGTTCACGACTGTTCTTCATCCTCCGCCGCTTCAGCATCTTCATCTCTACCCATCGCCTGGAAATCCACGAGAGTCCAACGATTCCCATTAGCGCTTGGAAAACAGCCTCTTCGTGAATCAAAGACGACGGTTCAAGGTCGGGTGCGTAAGTATGCTTACGGATTGGAGGGATCAAGTTTTCCGGTTCAAAGGTTGGGGCGGGCACACGCTTGTTCTGCTCATTATATTGGGCTTGATAGTGCTCCAAATCGGCTTCTTCGGCCAATTGACAAGCCAGCGGGCGTATCGCATACGATTTATTGCCCGCAAGTCCTCTTCGCTGAAGTCGAGCCATCTTCTTTCACGCTGATAGCCTTGAGCTGCTTCCACGGGATCAAAATCCGCACCCATGCCTTGGCTCGGATCAAGGCGCTGATGGCTCGGTTAGGCAGCAGACTTCTTCACCTCTTCAATCCGGTAGGAAGGATGGATAGCCGGTTCGAGTATCTTGAATCGTGGACGGCGCTGGATTGTTATGTGACATTGTGGTGATAACACGCTGGGCTCCGTATATAGCTGCTCAACTAAAGTATAGACAGCCTTGCGCTTCCGCACGTCATTTCCCAAGTGCCCAACACGTGTGCTCGCATATAATAACAGGATAGTTTTAAACCGGAGTAAAGATGCAGCAGAATAGCATATCACACTTATTCACGTGGAGCTATCAAGATGGCTGCGGTCATAGAATGCACTTGCCGCTTCACGGCCGCCGATCATCCACCACGGTTTAAGGGCAGCTTCAGATTTTCTCGCCCGCTTGAGCAAATTGGCCTTTTCAAAGGGCCCAGCTGCTGTTCTTTCTTCATGCTTTCCTTCACCGCCAAGAGCGGTCAAGGCAATCGTTAGCTCTTTCTTTGCCTTTTCTGCTTCGCCTGCTGGGTTTTCAAAGTCGCTTTGAATCGGCAATCCAATCATCCTTGATTTTCACCTCACCTGCGCATTGATAGTATGATCAGCCAACAATTCAAGTTAAAGTCTCAACCACACAACACAGTTATATGCTTGACACTTGGGGGCTAATGTACCTTCAATCTTTCTACTGCTAATACATGGCAAAGTCCCAAGTTCAATACGAGTATTCAACTCGGCACTTGGGGGCTAATGATTATTTGATTTTACTAAAGTGTTGTCAGGAAATTTTTTGGAGTACCGGTTTAGGTATGCATCGCTAATACGGCCCTGGTGGTTATGAGGGAAGATTGCAAAATTTATCAAAGAAAATTATCAAGTCCCAGTTTGATCAAAGATTACAAACCGGCCCTTGGGGGCTACAAGGACTACTATACTGGTAATAAGGAAAGGAGTGTTACCTCAAACTTGTCTCTCATTAGTTTCACCAAGCCGACTTCATAATCACGGCTCTCAGTAAAGCCGGTTCAGATATCCGGAATGAAGGTCTTGGGCGCCAAAGCGCATATGTTTCCAGCTCGACAGCCCACTTTCCTTTGTTCAAAGTTGAAGAATCCTCTTTCACAGTATGCCGGGTTAAGGTTGCAGGATTCCCCGGTTCAGAGCGGCCCATGCCGGTAATCACAACGTCATCGTCTTTCGACTCGACGGATCGGGTGGGCACGGCTGTTTCAGTAGGGCTGCGAGGCTTTTCAAACCGGACAGTGCTGGCAGGTGGATAGACAGAGATTGAAGGGTTGACAGGCCTCTCTTCAGGAATAACCTCCTCTTGAATCGGAGGGTCATTTGGAATGTCTTCAGAAGCAACGTTTTCGAGATCCGGCGCCTGCTCATGATCTGAGGCGGCAGCCTCTTCAACTGTTTTGTCCAAGCGAGCCTTCTTGCTGGGTTTCGGTTTGGTTCTGAAGAAACAAAGATTCAGGAACAAGGCATATACATTCTAAGAAATCGAAGGCATATGGCGTTTTGACTTACCCGCGGCTATCTTCAACGGTGGTAGCTGAGTGGTGACGATTCGCCAGAGGATGAATGGGAGGTGACCCGATAATCGAGTCGGACGGATTAAGAGGTTGACGGAACAAACCCGCTTTGGAATTTAAGGCAATAAAAGGTTGGAAACCTCGGTGCGGTGCTTTCGAGCCGGCTGTTTGGTAAACCGCAGAGGTAACTACCCGTCATTTGTCAGGCGGGTTGTGCGACGAGCTTCATGTTGCTGTGTCTTCATAAGAAGTTTGGGATCCAAGTAAGCAAGAGGGTGAGAAAAGTTAACTTTCCGGTTTGCCTGCGAAATTTTGGTGAAGGCAAGTTTGTTGAGTCGGAAGAAAGAATGGTTACCTCAAAAATCCGGCGTTCTTGGCTTGGCGTCCCGACAAGCATCATCATCAATAAGGCGTGTAAAAAGCAAGCCAAGAGAATCAAGTTCGGATTACCCACATCATCGTCAATGGCTGGATCAGACGAAGCAGTAGTCTTTCTCTTGTGGGCGGACTTCTTGACAACTTTTGTTTTGGGCCGATTTGGCCGCCTAGCTTTGTCCGCTTTGTCTTGAGAGAGTTTCTTGCTCCAAAACGGATTATCGCCCTGGATCGAAATAATTGAGAATTGGACATATGAAAGTAACAGCGGGTTTGTATGATGACACGATCGAGGACTTACCGCAGTGGCGCGTTGATGGTGCAAGATGGAGCTAAGCCGGTTTGAGCACGAGATGCTCCGTTCATTCAGCATTTTCCTTCATCAATCCGTAACTTCATCTTCGCACGTTCCAGCTTGGTGTGTCGGAGTGGGTCATCGATGCTGCCGGTATCGCACATCAAACCGAACGCCGCTCAAAGGCGGTATGCCCCAAGATAACCAAAGAGCGCAAGATCAATCCCAGTCAAACCGTTGGCCATAAAGGCTCGGAGCTTGGACAGTTGTGGGGCATATTTGCTTCTCTCTTTGGCAGTCAATCTTTGAGGAAAGGGATGAGTATTGCTTAGCCGCTCTGGACGAAAGCCAGGTAAAGGATTTTCACCTTCAGGAGAAGTATCTTTGCAGTAGAACCAAGTCGCATTCCACTCTTTGGGGTGAGTGTGGAGTTTGACGTGGGGATAGGTGATCTCCTTCCTCTTCTGGATAGCCATACCGCCTAATTACGTATTCGGACGTCGGTGAATTCAGTCGACGGTTTAGGTGGAAGAGATCTCTGAACAGTTCAATGAAGGTTCCTCTTGCAGATATGCTTGGACAAAGACTTGAAAGTGGCACAGTTAGTAACGGAGTTGGGACCAATGTCTTGGGGACGGAGCTGAAAATTGGCCATCACGTCCGGTAAAATTTTGACCCAAGCGGTTTGAAACCCCGGCCGATGATCCGCGAAACTACGACTTCCCTTCCTCGAGGTGTAGGAGGACATTCCTCTCCGTGAACCCTCCAATGGATTGTGTTTTGATCATCTAAAGCGCCGATCGATACAGTTCATTCAAGCTGTGTCTCGGACGCTGGAAGGAACCCAGCCATTCGTACACTGTTTGGCCATGATAAGATCTACAAGGAGAAGGATCCGGTTTAAGAAAGTGCTTATTACAGAGTGATTGATCCAAGTTATGATAAACCGGAGGCGGTTTCTATAAATCAGTTCATTATGATATAATGTCAGATGTGTTCTGGCGGTTCAACAAGGGGACTAATGGCGTACCTATGCCGGTTTAGCAGCTTTTATTATGGTGAGTTAAACCGCCTAATCTTGGCCTTGGAGATAATTGAAGTCATGGACAGAAACAGGTTTCACAGAATTTCATGTTTACTACGGATCAAATGCGGGTTTTCAGAAAACAGGAAATGCGCCGCGGAAGTAAAGAGGAAACGGAAGTGGACCATAAGGCGTATGTATATATGCAGAAGATCTATGGGATTAAGATGAGAAAGTACAGCGGATACGCAGGAGTCGTCATTGGTACAGAACAAGAACAAGATTCATAGCATGGTTCAAGGCTAAAAAGATGAAAACGCACGAAGAACATGGTATGAATCTCGAACCCTAGAAACAGATCTAAATGCGTACAGATTGAAGAAGGGAAGAAGCTACGGGAACAGAGGAGATGCGGAGAGAGGCCGCAGTGCTCTGGTACGTCCAGGTTGATGCAGCGGCCCAGGATGAAGCAGAAGCTGATGACGATGGCGGAGCTCCAAGGGCAGCGGCGCGAGGAAGACGAAGAGGAAGCGAAGGGAGGAAACAAAATGACCCTTCGGTCCTATTTATAAGGCAGTAAAGCTAGGTCAAGCGCGTGAATCCAGGGACTGCTATTAAAGAAGGCGTTATAAAGGATAAACTTCAAGATGACGTCATGCCGGTTTACAGTGACCAGAAGCAACGATGTCATGCCGGTTTACAGTGATCAGAAGCAACGACGACGTGGCGGTTTGCTAAGCAAAAGAAGATGTCCAAGATACAGGCTTTGTGAAGGATTGACATGAACCAGTTCAAACCAATCTGGGGCCTAATGTTGGGGATATTACCACTAGATGTAAACCGGCCAGCTTGGGCCGGGTTAGCTCCATTAGTGGTGTAATCAGAGAAAGGCCCAAGGCCTATAGTCGGTTTAGAGCTTGTAGCCGTAAACCGGCCTGATGTATGACTTGTATTGTAAGTTAGGAGTAGAGAGATACCAACCGGGATACGAGTATGAACCGTTGGGACTCTCTGACCGACGGCGTCACTGTGTATATAAGGGACGACCGACGGCGGTTCAAGACAGACAACCACAATTCGAGCCTAGGCGGCTTGTTTGCTCCTAGCCATCGAAACTGCATCAATTCCATCACAACTAGACGTAGGCTTTACCTTCATCGAAGGGGCCGAACTAGTATAAAACCCTCGTGTCTTTGTGTCCGCTTTAACCCCTACAAGTAAACCCGTAGCGATGGCTCCACGACTAAGTCCTTACGCTAGGACATCTGCCGTGACAAATCCACGACACCCTCTATCCCATATCCCATGGCCGGCGGCTGGAGGGAGGCATAGAGAAGGGGCACACTTGAGCAGCGTCAACGCAGAGGAGGGGAGTACGCGTGTTCGGGCTGGCGGCAGCGTGCGGGAGGGGCAGAGGTGGAGGAGAACACATAAAGGAAAGAGGCACATATGTGCGGAGGCTTATTAGCAACTAAATGGGATTAGCAATGTGTGGGTGCTGCTAATCACACAGCGAGAGGCGGATGAAGACGGCAGCAGGGGGATTGGCAAACGTCTGCTAGGCAGAACATTCGATCTGAGCCATTGATTAGGATGGCAGATCATTAACTTAATATGAACGGTAGAATTTGTTTTAACTGATTTGATCCGAGGGTCCTGGTTAGCTTGTGTACACTTCGTTGTGTGGCTTTAGAGGGAGTTATGTTTGATCTTTTAATAGTAGTATAGATAATAAGAATTTCTGGAGCCAAGACCTTTCGGAGAGGGGCACCTGGGTGGGCACAACCCACCAGGGCGCGCGCCCCTCTCCTGGCATGCCCAGGTGGGTTGTACCCACCTGGTGGTCCCGCAGAGGACCCCCTGATACTACAAAATCACATATTTCTAGCAAAAATTTGAGGAGAAAGAATTATCACGATCCACGAGACGGAGCGGCCACCAAGCCCTATTCTTCATCGGGAGGGCAGATCTGGAGTCCGTTTGGGGCTCCGGAGTGGGGGATCTTCGTTCTTCGTCATCACCAACCCATCTCCATCGCCAATTCCATGATGCTCCCCACCAGGAGTGAGTAATTCCTTCGTAGGCTCGCTGGTCGGTGAGGAGTTGGATGAGATTCATCATGTAATAGAGTTAGTTTTGTCAGGGCCTGATCCCTAGTATCCACTATGTTCTTAGATTGATGTTGCTATGACCTTGCTATGCTTAATGCTTGTCACTTTGGGCCCGGGTGCCATGAACTCAGATCTGAACCGTTTATGAATTCATCATTATATCCATGTTTTTGATCTGATCTTGCAAGTTATAGTCACCTACTACAGTTATGATCCGACAACCCCAGAGTGACAACAACCGGGCCCACTCTCGGTGATGACCGTAGTTGAGGAGTTCGTGTATTCACTATGTCTTAATGCTTTGTTCCGATTCTCTATTAAAAGGAGGCCTTAATATCCCTTAGTTTCCAATATAGACCCCGCTGCCACGGGAGGGTAGGACAGATAATGCCATGCAAGTTCTTTTAATAAAGCACGTATGACTATTTACGGAATACATGCCTACATTATATCGGTGAACTGGAGCTAGTGCCGTATCGCCCTAGGTTATAGCTGTCAAATGATGAATATCATCCAACAAGTCACTGATCCAATGCCTACGAATTTATCTTATATTGTTTCTGCTAAGTTACTATTGCTGCTGCTACTATCACACTTGCTACAAAATACTGCTATCATCATTATCATTATTATTGTCATTGTCGCTACTATAAAACTATCATATTATCGTATATCGATCACTTTGCTGCAGATAATTAATTTCTAGGTGTGGTTGAATTGGCAACTCAGCTGCTAATACCTTCAAATATTCTTTGGCTCCCCTTGTGTCGAATCTATAAATTTGGGTTGAATACTCTAGCCTCAAAAACTATTGCAATCCCCTATACTTGTGGGTTATCAAGACCTTTTTATGGCGCCATTGCCGGGGAGCATAGCTATATTTATTGAGTCACTTGGGATTATTATCAATTTATCACTATGAAGAATCTGAAGGATCCAAAGACTAAGATTCACCTTCTGTTATGAGTAAACTTGCAACACCACCCACATGCTATTAATTCTGATATGTCGCAAGTTATTGATGATGCTACTTCTACTATGAATGATGCTTATGATGATGCTAGTACCATGCTCGATAATGATGATGTGCCACTTGGTGAATTTCTTGATGAACAAATTGCTAGAGTAATACAACATGATGTTGTTGAATATGATGATAAGCTTGAAATTGAAACTCCTGAAACACTTGTTAGAGCTAGCCCTCCTAGATATGAATTGCCTAAGGTACCGGAAGACTGTGTTATGAGTGAAGAGGCAACTAGCAATATTCTTGCTTGTAAGGATAGAGATGATCTGGAGAAATTATTACACAAGTATAAAGAAAAATCTCTGAATGCTAGAATGAAATGTGATCCTAAGTTTGCTACTTCGCGTACCTTTAATTATGATAAGGATTATGAATTCTCTGTTGACCCAGAGTTAATTACTTTGGTTGAATCTGATCCTTTCCATGGTTATGAAACTGAAACTGTTGTGGCACATCTTACTAAGTTGAATGATATAGCCACCCTTTTTACTCATAATCGGAAAACTTGATACTACTTTATTCTCAAATTATTTCCTTTCTCATTAAAGGGTGATGCTAAAGCTTGGTACAATACTCTTGCTCCTACTTGTGTGTGTAGTCCCCAAGATATGATTACTACTTCTCTAAAAAATATTTTCTTGCTCATAAGAAACAAGCTGCCTTACAGGAAATATTTAACTTTGTTCAAACTAAAGAAGAGAGTCTCCCACAAGCTCGGGGGAGGCTTTGCCAGTTACTTAATGCTTTGCTGATCATCCTCTTAAGAAAAATGAAATACTTGATATCTTCTATAATGGACTAACCGATGCTTCTAGGGACTTCCTAGATAGTTGTGCTGGTTGTGTTTTCAGGGAACGAACTATTGCTCAAGCTGAAGAATTATTGAATAACATATTAAAAAATTATGATGATTGAAATATTCCTGAACCACCGCCTAAACCCACTCTGAAGAAGAGGGGTATATTATATCTCAGTCCTGAAGATATGCAAGAGGCAAAAAAATCTATGAAGCAAAAAGGTATTAAAGCCGAGGATGTCAAAAATTTACCTCCTATTGAAGAAATACATGGGCTTGATACACCACTGAGGGAGTCCTGGATTAAGGGGTCCTCCGACAGCCGGACTATATGTATATTCTGGACTGTTGGGCTATGAAGATACAAGATAGAATACTTCGTCCCGTGTCCGGGTGGGACTCTCCTTGGCAAGCTTAGCGATTCGGATGTGAAGATTCCTTTCTCTATAACCGACTCTGTGTAACCCTATCCCCCTCCGGTGTCTATATAAACAGAAGGGTTTAGTCCGTAGGACAAGAACAATCATAACCATAGGCTAGCTCCTACCACCACTGATAAACTCCAGAATAAGCAATAGGGTTTTAGCCTCTATGATCTCGTGGTAGATCAACTCTTGTAATACTCATATCATCAAGATCAATCAAGCAGGAAGTAGGGTATTACCTCCATCGAGAGGGCCCGAACCTGGGTAAACATTGTGTCCCCCGCCTCCTGTTACCATTAGCCTTAGATGCACAATTCGGGACCCCCTACCCGAGATACACCGGTTTTGACACCGACATTGGTGCTTTCATTGAGAGTTCTACTCTGTCGTCACCGTAAGGCTTGATGGCTCCCTAAATCATCTACAACAACGCAGTCTAGGGTGAGGTTTTTGTCCCCGGACAGATTTTCAGATTCGTAGCCTCGCTTCGCTGGGCCAACTCTGCTATTATCCGAGCAGATCGAATCGCTACGCGCCCCGCCATTAGGTTAGGTTTGGAAGATTGAACTACACCACCGAAATCCGCGGAGACTTGATCTTCGACGGATTCGAGCCCATGACAGTCGCGCCCTGCCGCCACGATGATGTTGGAAATATGCCCTAGAGGCAATAATAAAATGGTTATTATTATATTTCCTTGTTCATGATAATTGTCTATTGTTCATGCTATAATTGTGTTATCCGGAAATCGTAATACATGAGTGAATACATAGACCACAACATGTCCCTAGTGAGCCTCTAGTTGACTAGTTCGTTTATCAATGGATGGTTACGGTTTCCTGACCATGGACATTGGATGTCATTGATAACGGGATCACATCATTGGGAGAATTATGTGATGGACAAGACCCAATCCTAAGCATAGCACAAGATCGTGTAGTTCGTTTGCTAGAGCTTTTCTAAATGTCAAGTATCATTTCCTTAGACCATGAGATCGTGTAACTCCTGGATACCGTAAGAGTGCTTTGGGTGTACCAAACGCGTCAACGAATCGGGTGGCTAGAAAGGTATACTACAGTATCTCCGAAAGTGTCAGTTGGGTTGACACGAATCGAGACTGGGATTTGTCACTCCGTATGATGGAGAGGTATCTCTGGGCCCACTCGGTAATGCATCATCATAATGAGCTCAATGTGACCAAGTGGTTGGTCACGGGATCATGCATTATGGTACGAGTAAAGTGACTTGCCGGTAACGAGATTGAATGAGGTATTGGGATACCGACGATCGAATCTCGGGCAAGTAACGTACCGACTGACAAAGAGAATTGTATACGGGATTACTTGAATCCTCGACATCGTGGTTCATTCGATGAGATCATCGTGGAACATGTGGGAGCCAACATGGGTATCCAGATCCCGCTATTGGTTATTGGCCGGAGAGCTGTCTCGGTCATGTCTGCGTGATTCCCGAACCCGTAGGGTCTACACACTTAAGGTTCGGTGATGCTAGGGTTGTGGAGATATTAGTATGCGGTAACCCGAAAGTTGTTCGAAGTCCCCGATGAGATCCCGTACGTCATGAGGAGTTCCGGAATGGTCCGGAGGTGAAGATTTGTATATAGGAAGTCCAGCCGCCACCGGAAAGTTTCGGGGTCACTGTATTGTACCGGGACCACCGGAAGGGTCCCGAGGGTCCACCGGGTGGGGCCACATATCCCGGAGGGCCCCATGGGCTCAAGTGGGAGGGGAAGCATATCTTGGTGGGCTGGTGCGCCCCCCTTGGGCCTCCCCCTGCGCCTAGGGTTGGAAACCCTAGGGGTGGGGGGCGCCCCACTTGGCTTGGGGGGCAAGTTCCCCCCTTGCCCCCCCTTGAGATTGAATCTCTAGGGGGCCGGCGCCCCCTCAGGGCCCCTATATAAAGAGGGGGGGAGGGAGGGCTGCGCACCCTAGTCCCTGGCGCCTCCCTCTCCCCTCGCAACACCTCTCCCTCTCGCTGAGCTTGGCGAAGCCCTGTCAAGATCACCGCTGCTTCCACCACCACGCCGTCGTGCTGCTGGATCTCCATCAACCTCTCCTTCCCCCTTGCTGGATCAAGAAGGAGGAGACGTCTTCCCCAACCGTACGTGTGTTGAACGCGGAGGTGCCGTCCGTTCGATGCTAGGATCATCGGTGATTTGGATCACGACGAGTACGACTCCATCAACCCTGTTCTCTTGAACGCTTCCGCTCGCGATCTACAAGGGTATGTAGATGCACTCCTCTCTCTCGTTGCTAGATGACTCCGTAGATTGATCTTGGTGAAGCATAAAAATTTTATTGTCTGCTACGTTCCCCAACAGTGGCATCATGAGCTAGGTCTATGCGTAGTTTCTATGCACGAGTAGAACACAAGACTGTTGTGGGCATTGGTTTTGTCAATTTTCTTGCCACTACTAGTCTTATCTTGTTTCGGAGGCATCGTGGTATGAAGCGGCCCGGACCGACCTTACACGTACGCTTACGTGAGACAGGTTCCACCAACTGACATGCACTAGTTGCATAAGGTGGCTAGCGGGTGTCTGTCTCTCCCACTTTAGTCGGATTGGATTCGATGAAATGGGTCCTTATGAAGGGTAAATAGAAATTGGCATATCACGTTGTGGTTTTGGCGTAGGTAAGAAACGTTCTTGCTAGAAACCTATAGCAGCCACGTAAAAACATGCAACAACAATTAGAGGACGTCTAACTTGTTTTTGCAGCATATGCCTTGTGATGTGATATGGCCAAAAGGATGTGATGAATGGAATATATGTGATGTATGAGATTGATCATGTTCTTGTAATAGGAATCACGACTTGCATGTCGATGAGTATGACAACCGGTAGGAGCCATAGAAGTTGTCTTTATTTTTTGTACGACCCGCGTGTCATTGAATAAAGCCATGTAATTACTTTAGTTTATCGCTAAACACGTTAGCCATAGAAGTAGAAGTAATAGTTGGCGTGACAACTTCATGAAGACACGATGATGGAGATCATGGTGTCATGCCGGTGACTGTTGGGGATATTACCACTAGGCGTGAACCGGCCTACTTGGGCCGGATTAAATTCATTAGTGGTATAAGCAGATGAAGGCCCAAGGCCTATAGTCGGTTTAGAACCTGTAGCCATAAACCGGCCTGATGTATAACTTGTATTGTAAGTTAGAATAGAGAGATACCAACCGGATCGGTATGAACCGGTTGGGACTCTATGGACCGACGGCGCCACCCATGTATATAAGGGACAACCCGCGGCGATTCGGGACGTATAACCACAACTCGAGCCTAGGCGAAGCTTGTTTGCTCCTAGCCATCGAGACCACATCAATTCCATCACAACTAGACGAGGCTTTTACCTTCATCGAACGGGCGAACTAGTATAAACTCTCGTCTTTGTGTCCGCTTAACCCCTTCAAGTAAACCCGTAGCGATGGCTCCACGACCAAGTCCTTTCACTAGGACATCCGCCGTGACAAATCCATTTACGCTTGGCGCCCACCGTGGGGCTATCGCATAATGGTTTGACGATCTTGGAGGGCAAGCTCAAGGACTCGAAGGCTATGTTGTGGGCGGATGACCAAGAGTCGTCGTGGCCGGATCTACATCGACGACGCAGATGGGGTCCCGAGGCCGATTCGATCGAGTCGGGTACCGGGTCCCTTTGGTGGCATACACGCTTTCATCGGCAAGATCGGTGAGCTCGGGCCTGAACCGACATCCCCAAAAACCAGCCGGCCAAGCCAGGTTGGGCGGTTTTCAACCGGAGGCTACAAACGGAAATCGTGTCCCGGGTGGCCGGAAGCTTCAAGATGAGCCTCACCAGATGAGGGGCCAGGTTAAGTGGCACGGTAAGCATCAAGGGGCAAAATGAAGATAGGGAAGATAGATTGAACCCCGTGAAATTCCCATGTTGACCAATGGGAATCCTGGTTGATAATCCGGTTTTGTGGTAAATCCCTTTGGGAATGGCCAATTATAAGTGGGACCGGTCAAACTTGGCAGGAGTTATTGCATATGGCCCGAGCTATTGTTAGAGATGTCCGGCTTTAATAACTTGCAAATGCGTTAAGTGAACCTACGTCTGGCCGAAGTTGTAGTGATTGGAAATGCAGTATCGATTCCCTGCCAGTACTTGAATTGGAAAACGGCACCGCGTTGGACCCATTATCAATCAGTTGACAGATTAACCTTTAAAACCACGAGAAAACTGTTGGGCCTATAGTTCGCTTGCTAGAGCTTTTCTAAATGTCAAGTATCATTTCTTAGACCATGAGATCGTAACCCCGGATACCGTAAGAGTGCTTTTGGTGTACCAAACGCCACAACGAATCGGGTGGCTAGAAAGGTATACTACAGTATCTCCGAAAGTGTCTGCGGTTGACACGAATCGAGACTGGATTTGTCACTCCGCATGATGGAGAGGTATCTCCGCCCACTCGTAATGCATCATCATAATGAGCTCAATGTGACCAAGTGGTTGGTCACGGATCATGCATTATGGTACGAGTAAAGTGACTTGCCGGTAACGAGATTGAATGAGGTATTGGGATACCGACGATCAATCTCTGCAAGTAACGCATCGATCGACAAAGAGAATTGTATACGGGATTACTTGAATCTCGACATCGTGGTTCATTCGATGAGATCATCGTGGAACATGTGGGAGCCAACATGGGTATCCAGATCCCGCTATTGGTTATTGGCCGAGAGCTGTCTCTGTCCATGTTCAAGGATTCCCGAACCCGTAGGGTCTACACACTTAAGGTTCTGTGATGCTAGGGTTGTGGAGATATTAGTATGCGGTAACCCAAAGTTGTTCAAGTCCCCGGCGAGATCCCGTGACGTTATGAGGAGTTCCTAATGGTCCGGAGGTGAAGATTTGTATATAGGAAGTCCAGCTGCCACGGGAAAGTTTCTGGGTCACTGTATTGTACCGACCACCGAAGGGTCCCGAGGGTCCACCGGTGGGGCCACATATCCTGAGGGCCCCATGGGCTCAAGTGGAGGGGAAGCATATCTTGGTGGGCTGGTGCGCTTGCTTGGCCTCCTCGCGCCTAGGGTTGAAACCCTAGGTGGGGGCGCCCCACTTGGCTTGGGGGGCAAGTTCCCTTGCCCCCTTGAGATTGAATTTAGGGGCCCGCGCTCAGTGGCCCCTATATAAAGAGGGGGAGGGAGGGCTGCGCACCCCAGTCCCCGGGCGCCTCTCCTCGCAACACCTCTCCTCTCGCCGAGCTTACGGCCCCGCAAGATCACTGCTTCCACCACCACGCCGTCAGGTTGCCGATC
This sequence comes from Aegilops speltoides, assembly GCA_021437245.1. Classification (NCBI taxonomy): domain Eukaryota; kingdom Viridiplantae; phylum Streptophyta; class Magnoliopsida; order Poales; family Poaceae; genus Aegilops; species Aegilops speltoides. The sequence continues at coordinate 92,388,803 of CM038146.1, read as the reverse complement.
TCCATCAACCTCCTTCCCCTTGCCGATCAAGAAGGAGGAGACGCCTTCCCAACCGTGACGCGGTGTTGAACGCGGAGGTGCCGTCTGCTCGATGCTAGGATCATCGGTGATTTGGATCACGACGAGTACGACTCCATCAACCCTGTTCTCTTGAACGCTTCCGCCGCGATCTACAAGGGTATGTAGATGCACCTCTCTCGCTAGATGACTCAGAGATTGATCTTGGTGAAGCATAAAATTTTATTGTCTCGCACGCTCCCCAACAAAGGGCATCATGAGCTAGGTCTATGCGTAGTTTCTATGCACGAGTAGAACACAAGACTGCTCAGGGCATTGGTTTTGTCAATTTTCTTGCCACTACTAGTCTTATCTTGTTTCGAGGCATCGTGGTATGAAGCGCCCGACCGACCTTACACGCACGCTTACGTGAGACAAAGTTCCACCAACCGATATGCACTAGTTGCATAAGGTGGCTAGCGGGTGTCCGCTCTCCCACTTTAGTCGGATTGGATTCGGCGAAATGGGTCCTTATGAAGGGTAAATAGAAATTGGCATATCACGCCAGGTTTTGGCGAGGTAAGAAACGCTTGCTAGAAACCTATAGCAGCCACGTAAAAACATGCAACAACAATTAGAGGACGCCTAACTTGTTTTTGCAGATATGCCTTGTGATGTGATATGGCCAAAAGGATGTGATGAATGGAATATATGTGATGTATGAGATTGATCATGTTCTTGTAATAGGAATCACGACTTGCATGTCGATGAGTATGACAACCGGTAGGAGCCATAGAAGTTGTCTTTATTTTTGTACGACCGCTGGTCATTGAATAAAGCCATGTAATTATTTTTAGTTTATCGCTAAACACGTTAGCCATAGAAGTAGAAGTAATAGTTGGCGGATAACTTCATGAAGACACGATGATGGAGATCATGGTGTCATGCCGGTGACTCATGGGGATATTACCACTACGTGAACCGCCTACTTGGGCCGGATTAAATTCATTAGTGGTATAAGCGCATGAAGGCCCAAGGCCTATAGTCGGTTTAGAACCTGTAGCCATAAACCGCCTCGATGTATAACTTGTATTGTAAGTTAGAATAGAGAGATACCAACCGATACGGTATGAACCGTTGGGACTCTATGGACCGACGGGCCACCCATGTATATAAGGGACAACCCGGCGTATTCGGGACGTATAACCACAACTCGAGCCTAGGCGGCTTGTTTGCTCCCTAGCCATCGAGACCACATCAATTCCATCACAACTAGACGAGGCTTTACCTTCATCGAACGGGCCTAACTAGTATAAACTCGTGTCTTTGTGTCCGCTTAACCCCTTCAAGTAAACCCGTAGCGATGGCTCCACCCACCAAGTCCTTTCACTAGGACATCTCGCCGTGACAAATCCATCTACGCTTGGCGCCCACCGTGGGGCTATCGTGATAATGGTTTGACGATCTTGGAGGGCAAGCTCAAGGACTCAAGGCTATGTTGTGGGCCGGATGACCAAGAGTCGTCGTGGCCGGATCTACATCGACGACGCAGATGGGGTCCCGAGGCCGATTCGATCGAGTACGGGTACCGGTCCCTTTGGTGGCATACACGCTTTCATCGGCAAGATCGGTGAGCTCGGCCCGAACCGACATCAGACCGACCCCGCCGAGACGGCTCAGCGTATGCAGATCTACCCAGGCTAAACCGGTCATGAAGCGGCTTCGCTGAGTCATCCACGGAGGAGAGCGTGAGGACGAGTCGTAACACGGTAGTGAGACCGCTGCTTATTCCGGCGATGAGTCCTCAACCGAGAGACCGAATCACTATACCAGCTTGCAAGATGACCAGGTTAGGGCTGTTCCGATGGCGACAGATTCCGCACTTCGGCCAGATCAACCGGTTGGAATATTCATGGCCGCACCCAGCGGCGAATCACTTTCGACCGCCGCAGCGATGCTTCTCCGGATCAGCAAGCGCAGCAATGCAGCAGGGCAGGAGGCCTTGTGCGCCCGCCGTTCAAGTTCTATCTCGACTGCTTGATGCGCTTAGCCGCTTATGGCGTAGACCAATCCGCGGATCAGGAGGCCCATGATGCAGAGATTGCAAAGGTGAGAGAGCAGATCGCAAGCCAAAGCGGATCTCGCAGCGAGAAAGACAGATGGCTGCAGAGCGGGCCGCTGGACGCCTGTGCCTATAAACTCATGCTTGACTGTAACACATCACAGAGGTTTTGAAGCGGAAGCACGATCACGCCTGCCGTTAGGGTTTGACCTCAAATCTCTTTCACACCCAGAGCTGGACCCAGAATCCGCCACAAGACTGGAGACAAACCGGATTGAGGCACTGTGACCAGGGCGACGGTCCAACCTCGCCTGATGGAACCTCCTCAATAGAACATTGTGGTTCCTCCGCCGGTCCAGACGCCCCGGTCATTATTCTAATCCTATGGACAACCTTGTTAGAGCCGCCATGTTAGAGGCTATCCTAATCGGGGGACTCTCCGCAGTTTATAGAGACGCTACGGGTTAAGGAGTCTCCTGACCGCTACCGATTCAGCAGAAGCATATTCAGATAGCCGTGATCGACCACTTCTACGCCTGGCCCAAGCCGGAGCTATAGCAGGTGCATGGATGAACCGCCATATCAAGCAATGCGCGAGGCCGTGAAGCGCCCGTGGCAATAACGCTGCAGTGGTGTTCGCGATGCTCGTGATGTGGTGGACCGGCCCGCACGGCGGGAGGCCGAGTTAGCAACACGTAATGATGCGGGTCAACTTACACCGTTTGTCCTACCCTCCGCCGACCAGGGTCGATCCGCTTTGGGGAGTGCCTTGTTTAATTTCTCAACATGCAATGTGGGCCTGCCCAAAGATTTCAAGGGTCCGCGTAGTGCCGAATTACACCGCTGATTTATCTCCAAGTGTGGGTAGAAAGTTATGAGATGGCCATGGAGATGCTAGATGTGGATGAGACCGCAGTGCAAAATACTTCACCATGATGCTTGAAGGCACGGCTCAGACTTGGTCAAGAGCCCGCCGCCTAATTTATCAGCCTTATGGGCCCAGCTTGGGCCCGGTTTATCCAGAATTTCAAGGATACATGTAAGCAGCCCAAGTCCATAGTAGACCAAGGCTTGTGTCCAGGAGGACGGAGAATCAACGACCCATTGCGCGCCCTGCTTCGAAGTTTTACACTCGTCCCGACAGATCAATGCCGACTCGCGATCTTAACCCTAGAAGGCAACCGCCGTTTAAGCCTTTAAAATTGAAATTGGGACGATGAAGCGCTTCAGAATGACATGGGAACTCTCATGGCCGCTTAGTGAAGTATGCTGATTCGCATAGCATCAAGGATCCCGAGACCGATGATGATGAAGCAGGAAGGGAAAGAAGAATAGCAACCCAAGGGCAACAAGACAAACCGGCGGTCATGGAACGGGGCAAGCGCAAGGCGGATGGCAGCATGGACTTTGTGGCCAACACTAATGCACAGTGACAGGGTAGCGCGCAGAGGTAAAGCGCAAATTGTAATGGGGCTCCCAATCCTAACGCAAACCGCTTGAATTATTTGTTGAATCAGCCTTGCCCAAAGCACGGACTAAGGAGGCGCCACTAACCACCTTTGGAAGGATTGTTATATTATGCAGGAGTTTAAAACTCCAATGCCTTCCCAGATGACCACATGTCGTGGCGGTTCAGATCCGGTTTCCATGGGCCGGGTCACGATGGAGCTTCCAGCTCATGTCTCAATCGAGCGGTCACAACAACCGTAATAATCGAACGGCCAGCAACAAAGAGAGCAGCAGCAATGGGTTATCGTGAGCCAGCCAAAGCAAATGAACAATGGGCAATATCATGTTTTCAAACTAGCTTGGATAAACGTGACCGAAAACTCCACAAGCGGGCGGTGAACTCGCTGAACCGCCTTACCACGTTATTTACGCTGGTCGAGCAGCCTATCGTGATGGAGCAGAGAGGATCACCCGCCCGGGTTGATAATCCGGCCAGCTAGCATTAGTGGTAGACCGTGTGGGGGTTATAAATTCACCAAGGTACTCATGGATGGAGGGAGCAGATAACATACTATACTATGAGACGCTCCACCGCATGGGTCTAATGCATAAGGATCTCGCATCGCCTAATACGGTGTTCCATGGTGTGGTGCCCGCAAATCTGCATATCCTGTTGGTAAGATAGCCCCGATGTGGCTTTTGGGGATGAGCACGATTCCCGGCCGGAAAACTAACCTTGAGGTGGTGAAGATCCGAGCCCATATCACGCTTGTTTGGGCGGCCAGCTAATGCCAAGTTCATGGCGCGCCTTGTTATATCTACTTGCAGCTCAAGATGCCGGGTTACAAGGGACAAGAACGGTTCATGGGAGCCGAGGGTCGCTGGAATGTGAGGAAGGTGATGCGGCTTATGCAGAGTCGGTCTGCGCTACGGAGGAGTTGAAGTACTATAAGGACAATGTTGATCCCGCGGATATGACCCTTTGAAGAGCCAACTACAGAGCATGATTCGGATCTCGAAGTTCAAATCGGCAGCGAGACCAAGCTTGTTGACTTCGTGTCTGATTTATCGCCCAAGCAGTTCACTATCGCCAACCTAGATCCCAAATAGGAAAGCGCCATCGAAGTTCATCCGTGAGAATCGACATTTTGCATGGAAACCGTCCGACATGCCGTGTACCGAGGAACTCACTGAGCACACTCTTAATGTGGATCCTAAGTATAAACCGTGAAACAATTCCTCCGCCGGTTTAACGAAGAAAGGCGCAAAGCCATTGAGAGGAAGTGGCCTGTGCTTTAGCAGCTGGTTTTATCATTGAGGTGTTCCATCCAGAGTGGCTTGCTAATCCGTGCTGGTTCTTAAGAAAACGGCACTTGGCGATGTGTGTGGATTACACGGATCTTAACAGGCTTGTCCAATGGATCCTTTTGCCCCGCCCCGCATTGACCAGATCATTGATGCCACGGCGGTTGTGAGCATTTGAGTTTTTGGATGCATACTGGATATCATCGATCAAGATGGCGGTTAAGGACCGGAGAAGACAGCGACATTACTCCCTTTGGAGCCTTCGCTATGTATCTATGCCCTTCGGGCTCAAGAGTGCCCAAGCCACCTATCAACGGTGTGTAGTAATTGCTCAGATAAACAGATCGGCCGCAATGTGCACGCCTATGTGGATGATATTGTAGTAAAGTCAAGGCGTATGAGACGCCTGTGGATGATTTGAAGGAAACCTTTGACAACTTGCGTAGTTTACAAGATGATGCTTAATCCGCCAAGTATGTCTTTGGTGTTCCGCAGCAGGTTATCGGGTTTTCCGTGTCTAACAGAGGAATTGAAGCTAACTCGAGAAGATTACGGCTATTACCTCCTCGCTAAACCGGCGCATCAATGATGTTCAACGCTTACGGGCCGAATCACCAAGATCGAGCCGGGTTTATCACCCGCTTCGAGAGAAGGCCATCCTTTGTACCAAATGTTGAGAAAGATGCACCATTTTGTCCGGAGTCCGCCGATGAAGCATTTGAGGACTTGAAGCGCAATTAGCCAATCCGCCGTTTTGCAGCTCCGGCCAACAAGGAGCCACTATTATTATATGTAGCAGCCAATGCTCGGGCAAGAGCGTGGCTATTGTGGTGGAACGCAAGGAGGCAAAGGAATATCCGTTCAGCTGCCGGTTTATTATATCAGCGAGGTGCTTATTGAATCCAAGCAAAGGTATCCGCATTGGCGTAAGCTGGTTTATGGTGTCTTCATGGCTACCGGAAGTTGAAGCAGTATTTTCAAGGGCACCCCATCACAAAGGGTCGGCCTAGCCCCCGGTGATATCATACGTAATGTGGAGGCGATCGCCGGATTGCCAAGTGGGCTATAGAGCTGGGCCACATGGATCAAGTATGTACCTGGACGCGGCGTGAAGTCTCAAGCACTTGTTGATTTCATCAATGATCGGACGGAGTTACAAGCACCAGAGGAGAAGCCGGATCACATATTGGACTATTCATTTTGATGGATCCAGCAGTTGGAAGGCTCGGGCTTGAGTCGATTAACTTCCCCACGAGGTGATAAGTTTTGTTATGTTCTCCGCTTAATGTTCCCTTGTACTAATAATGCAGCTGAGTACGTAAGCCTTGCTCCATGGTCTCCGGATGGATAAAGAGATGAATTTAAGCCGGTTAAGTGCTTCAAGGACTCGGACCTCGTGGCTCAACAGTGTCCGCACTTGGGATTCTAAGGACCCGGCCATGGCTGCATATCATCTGGAAGTGGATAATATTATGGTTGCTTCAAGGGTTATCAAGGGACCATGTCGACCGTCGAAGAATGAAGCGGCGGACGCTTTAAGCCGGTTGGGCTCTCAACGCAAACCGTCCCGCCTAATGTCTTTCGATGTATTGCACAACCCGGCCACCAAGCTCCTGTGAAGCGGATTTGGCTATTCCCGATCCGGAGGCTCAATTGGTGGCAGCCCCGCATGTTATTCCGGATTGACAGCCTTATCTTGTGACATGAACCGGGGAGTTACCAGAGGATGAGATTCTAGCCAGGCAGATAGTCCGGCGATCCAAGTCTATGACGATTGTCAATGGTGAATTGCATCATTGCAGGTATCGTATGCTTCAACGCTGTGTTTCTCCCGAGGAAGGCTGTGAAATCTTAAGAGAAATCCATGAAGGATTGTGGACACCACGCCGTTCAAAGTCTCTAGTGGCAAAGGCGTTCGCCACGGGTTCTACTAGTTGACAGCCAAGATGTCGACGCAGAGGACTTGGTTAAACGGTGTGATGGATGTCGAATTTTCACGGCGGCTCATGTGCCGCTCAAGAATTGAGGATGATCCCAATAATGTGGCCGCTTGCAACTTGGGGTTGGATATGGTCGGACCTTTTAAAAGATCCAAGGATAAGAAAACCCACCTTTGGTGGCAATTGACAAATTTACCAAGTGGGTTGAAGCGAGTCACAAATAAGTGTGATGCAAATAAATGTGCAGCTTCATCAAAAGGTGATTTTCCCTGGGCTTTCCACACAAGATCATTATCGGCTAATGGTACCAATTTATCCAAGGGCGCTATGAAGGAGTCCTGTGAACGTGAGCACATCCGACTTGACGTATCGTCAGTGGCACACCCCCAGTCCAATGGACAGGCAGAACGAGCTAATCAAGAGATCTTGCGAGGCATCAAACCCCAGCTTATGGTACCATTGCAAAGAACACCAGGATGTTGGGTTGAAGAGCTACCATCTATATTATGGAGTATCAATACTACGCCAAACCGATCCACAGGATACACACCATTTTTCATGGTCTACATAGTAGATGCGCTTCTCCTAGTGATATCCCAGACGATTCGCCAGGTGGCAGCTTATGTTGAAGCGACAATGAGATAGCACGGCAAGACGCTGGACCTATTGGACGAGGAGCGTGATATAGCGGCTGCCTGCTCGCGATTTACCAACAAGATCTTCGCCGCTATCACAAATACGGTTAGAACCGTAACTTTTCAAGACGGAGAATTGGTGCTTCGACTCATCCAAGACCGCATAGATATGCACATGTTATCCCCACCTTGGGAGGGACCTTCGTGGTCAAGAAGAATCTGCACAACAGGTCGTGATTATCTCGATTGATATTCGAGAGCATAAAGACTCACGACATCGAGGAGGAGACCAACAGCCGTGGAACATAGCTCATCTTCGCCCATTACACACTTGAGCCATCGGCTCTATCTATGTACATATCATGACAAGGTATATATTATCTTCATATAATAAAACCGAGCCTCAGCCTAAAGCGGGTCTCTGCTCTTCTTATCATGTGGTTACATGGAGTGGCTCTGCTTTTAAAGCGCCTCCGTTTACCCCTTGACATTTGCTTTTTATATATCACTTGTTGCAGAAATAGGAGTTGAGGTATAACCGCCAATCAAGTTCAAATTTTTCCGATTGCAGAAATAGGAGTTGAGGTTTTCAACAAAAGCTTCAAAGATTTATGCACTAAGGCATATTCAAGGCGTAAGTATTAACTATCCTATTACAAGGTGACACGGCGCATCAATAAAATCATTGTTATTTTGGAAAGATGCCAAAGACAACTATCCAAACCGCTTCGGTTCAAGCCCGCCTCGCCATCATCCGCTTCAGCTTCCTCGCTCTACCCATTGGCTGGAAATGAACAAAGGGTCCAATGATTCCCATTAAAGCTTGGAAAACAGCTCTTCATGGATCAGGAAGACGGTTCAATATCGAGCGTAAGTATGCTTACGGATTGGAGGAATCGATTCTCTCGCTTCAAGAGTTGGGGCAGCACTCGCTTGTTCCGACTCATTGTATTTGCGCTTGATAATGCGCCAAGTCCGCTCTTCAGCTAATTGACAAGCCGAGGTCGCACCGCACGGTTTATTACCCTCGATCATCTTCGCAAATTCAGAGCCATCTTCCTTCAGTTGATAGCCTTGAGCTGCTTCCACAAGATCGAATCTCGCACCCATGCCTTTCGCCCGGATCAAGGCGCATAGTCCTGCCGAGCAACGGATTTTTTCAGCTCCTCAATCCGGCTGGAAGCATCGACAACCTGTTAAGAGTGTGAAAGTGCAACTAATCCCGGGTGGTTTTGGTAATTAATAACAACATATATATCATTGAACTAATCATTTCTTGAGAAGATTTCAGAAAGTTCAAAGGATATGGGTATGGCAATGACCGATGATGTGGACCCTCAAAATGCTAAGGAAAACATTGGCAAAAGCTCAAGACTCCATTTTTGGTTTAGTGATCCAAGATCACATTGAGTCCATAGGAAAGCCAATACTATTAAAAGGGATGAGGTTATGATGATGACCTGTTGCTCTAAGTGCTTAGTGATTTATCTCTCAAACTATCGCAATCTTTCACTCCAACATAAACTCATAAGTAATCTCGGTCCCACCGATTCCAAACTCACCACACCGAGATGAACCACCTCAGCCATATACCCAAACCCTAAGAATTTCGGATTTTCCGATTCCAAACTCGGTCATACCAAATTGGTGTTGCCAAGCTTCAGAATCTTCAGACTCAAATCGGTGTCACCGAGATGAGAAAGTTGGTCCCACCGAGATTGGCAAACCCTAGACTTTGGAAGAATCGACTAACCGAGATTGTATTTTCGGTCCCATCGAAAATCCCAACGCTCACAAGATTTGAACTTTCGGTCCGACCGAGTTGTCAACTTCGTCCGACCGAGATTGGTCAAATGTGTGTAACGGTTGGATTTTGTGTGGAGGCTATAAATACCCTCCACCTCCTCTTCATTCGTGGAGAGAGCCATCGAAAGAACTATCACCCTACCTTACATTTCGAGAAGAAAACTACCTACCCTTGTGTTGAGACTGTTGCTCCACTCCCACCATATGAAACTTGATTTCTAGCCTTCCTGTTGCTTTCCACTCAATCCCTTCTTCCACCACAGCCAAATCAGGAGGAGAGTTGAGTGTTGGGGAGATTATCATTTGAAGCACAAGAGCAAGGAGTTCATCATCACCAACCCCATCTATTACCTTTTGGAGGGTGGTGCCTCCTAGATTGGTTAGGTGTCGCTGGGGAGCCTCCACATGATGTGGAGTTGAACCAAGGAGTTTGTAAGGGCAAGGAGATCGCCTACTGTGAAGATCTACCCCGAGTAAGGCTAGTCCTCCGTGGACGAAGCCATGATGGCATAGACAAGGTTGCTTCTTCGTGGACCCTTCGTGGGTGGAGCCTCCGTGGACTCAAGCAGCTGCTACCCTCCGTGGGTTGAAGTCTCCATCAACGTGGATTGACGATAGCATTCACCTATCGGAACCACGAGAAAAATCTCCGTGTTCCAAATTGCGCTTTGCTCTTCTCCACCTCTCATTTACTATACGTGCAATTTACTTTCCGCCCACAACTCTAGAATTGCATGTAGGGTGATACTTGACTTGGTTATCATTGTGAACTTGCTAAGAATCTACTCCAATCAAAAGGCTAAACTTTTAAGTTGTCAAGTAGTCTAATCACGCCCCTCTAGACATACTTCCGATCCTACAAGTGGTATCGTAGCTTTGGTCTCCATTGATTGGTTTCATTGCATTGACTCATAAGCTTGGTTTCACAACCTAGGAGAGTATGGCGCCTAGTGAGGGTAATTTCAGAGAGGTCCTTACTTTGATGGTTCAAACTTTGCTAGTTGGAAGCACAAATGAAAATGCATATTCTGGACATAACCCCGCATGGGGCATTATTTGTGTTGGCTTGCAAGGTGAGTTCTTCGAGGAAGGAAAAGTTCCGGATCGCGGGTTATCATGGATGAGTTATGGATGTTACGTAACAATGCTCAAGCTTGTGACATTCTCTTCAATGCTTTGTGTCCCGAGGAGTTCAACAAGATCAGCCGCCTTGAGAATGCAAAAGAGATTTGGGATACTTTGGTCGAAATGCACGAAGGTACCGAGTCCGTGAAGGAATCAAAGCTAGATGTTCTTCAAGGTCACTTTGACAAGTTCAAGATGAAGGAAGGTGAAGGGTCGCTGAAATGTACTCTAGGCTTGCTCTCATCACCAATGAGATGGCAGGCTTAGGAAGTGAAGAAATGACCGATCGATTCATCATCAAGAAGATTCTCGAGCTTTGATGGAAAGTATGACACCGTGCACTTTGATTCAAATGATGCCAAACTACAAAGATCTCAAGCCTACCAAGTCATTGGAAGGATTGTTGCTCATGAGATGACACTTAAAGATAAGGAAGAGCTTCACAACAAGTCAAGTGGTGCTTATAAAGCTGCAAATTGAAGCTCCCACATCCTCAAGTGACAAGCTAGTTTCCAATGAAGAGATAAGCCTAATGGTGAAGAACTTCAACAAATTCTACAAGAGTAGAAGCAAGGAAAGAAGCTCAAAGTCTAGATCATATGATGAAAAGAGATCTTCCAATCGTGATCGAAACTGCTACAATTGTGGAAGACCCTGACACTACTCAAATGAGTGTTCGACTCCCCACAAGAGAAGAGAAGAATCTCCAAGAAGAAGAAGCTCAAGAGAAGAGTCGCCGAAAAGAGAGAAGGAGTAGAGATGATCGTTATGAACGAAGATCCTCTCGAGAAGCAAGGATTCGGAAGGAAAGACAAGTCATCAAGGAGCTACACAAGAAGGAAACATCAAGCTCATGTTGGTGAATGGGTTTCCGCCCGACCCGACAATCACTCCGAAAGAAGCTATCACTCCAACTCCGAATACAGTCAAGATGAAGGTGTTGCCGGTCTTGCTCTCGTGTCCTCCAACTCCAACTCCTATGACATATTTGATTCACCAAATGAAGGAATTGGAAGATGCTTCATGGCAAAAGGCCCTAAGGTATCACATCCTGAGTTTATTGACTTTGATAGTGATGAGGATGACTTGCTTGGTGAAGATGAGCTCTTACATGATAAATCTAGTGAGCTTAGTAATGATGAACATGCTAGTTGTCTTTATAGTCGTGTCGGTGTACTAAGGTAGGGGTACCTTAGTACCCCAACTTGTGCACGGGCAGTCGCAGCTTCCCGTAGCTGGATCCACCAAATGCTTGCCGGAGACCATTCCTGCTCCATACCCAAGCCATTCGAGAGCAAAGTGTACAAGACCGAAGGTTAAGACCCCGCAAGAGGAGCTTGCCGAAGGCCGCCTGTGCTCAAGACTACATCGCCATAGAAGTCCCGGGAGAGGAGCTCGCCGGGAGACTAGAAGATCACATCACGTAAGACACGCCGGCGCTTATACGCGCGAGGGCCCGGAGCGATAAGTTACAAGCCCGACAAGCTCCTGCCCAAGAAGATCAAGACCCCAAAGGTGCTTGCCGAGAGCTGCGATGCGTGCCCGCACTCCAGCTCATCTCGCCCACGCCGCCTTCAAATTTCTCTCCAGACGCATGGCGGATGGTCTGTGCTGCATGAAGGTGCGGTGGCACTCCACGGTGGTGGCTTCATCGCCGTGGCAAACGGAGACGCAAGGGCGGAGCTTTGGGGGCGACGGCGACGGCATTTAATGCTCTTGTCCCCTCTCACAAAAGTAGGTAGAATCCACTGCTCGCAATCGTGAGTCACTGCTCCCTCAAGACTGCTCCAACTACCACCTCTTTTACATTTTAACCCCTCTACCCTACGTTGACACCTGTCGGTGACCCCTTGCCCTATAAAAGGAGGCCCATGCACAACGTAGAGGGGGTTCCGATCATTCGCGACTCTCGCGAGGGGTTCCGATCATTCGCTACTCTCGCGAGGGGTTCCGATCATTCGCGACTCTCGCGAGGTTCGACTCATTTGCAACTCTCACGCTCGGGTAGCTACTGCTGTAGCTATTCAACCTCCCGAAGCAGAATACAACACAAAGCAGCAGTAGGGTTTTACGCGACCATCGCGTCTGCCGGGTAAAATCTCGCCGCCAAGACGCCGATTCGCTTCTCCGCCAGATCCTCCGCCTCGCATCAACACACGGCGGCTGCCCCGGCGCCCCATAGGTGTCGCCCGCTTCACGGGGCGCCGACATCTTTGGCGCGCCAGTAGGGGGCGCCGAGGTTGTGCGGACTGATCCGGCGTCAGACGGCCGCGCTTTTCATCGACCTCTCCAGCTGCAACACTTCGCCGACAATCGCGCCATGGCCTCAAGACGAGGGCTCAAGGGTCGCAGACCGTCAAGCGCCTCACCCGCCGCCACCGGAGCTCGCGCGGGCGGGGCGCTGCCGATAGAGTGGACGCCGGGCGTAGGGCACTCGCGCGCCACTGCATCTGTGGATGACGGATGACCGCTACGGCCTCCGAGAGATCCACGCCCATCTCAAGACACGGCTGCTCAGCAGCGCCATACCACGAGAGGTGGTATTCGCCTGGGGCAAGAATAGGCCGGAGGCTCGCGGATGCTCCGGATCGCTGTCCGACATGAGCAAAGCGAAGTGCCGAGCAGGCCTTGCTCCTCCTATCGCTACTAGGAGTCCGAGCATGTCTCGCTCTCGCGCCGCCGCTTCCCGCTTCCTCCGCCGCAAGCGTGTCTCTTGAACGCCACGCTGCCGCCGAGGACGCACCATCGAGCTCTAAGTCCGCGAGGACGGCTCGCGCCACTCCGCAAGCGCAGTTCCTGGACGCTTATAAGCCCTGCAAAGACAGCACCGGTGCTCGTTCCGCAAACGCACCTCCGGAGTGCTGCGCTGTCGCCGAGGACGCGCCATTGAGTTCCACCAGCAAGTGCAAAGAAGCAAGAAAAGAAAAGCTAAGTCGCCGAGCCTTCGCGCGCAGAGCACTCCTTAATTCCACGCTTATTCGCTATATCCTCTCGTGTTCGCTGCTTGTGCACAAAACCTGCGCTACCGAGGAGCCTGCTTGTGAATAGCCGCACCTTACTTTGCTTCAACACACTCAACGAGTAAAAAGTGAGCCGCCACCAGCTTCAGCGCCTTTGTTTCGCTTCGAGTCTGCTCAGCCAGTTAAGGCGTCATGAGCTAGACGCTGCAAGGTTGCTTGTCGGAAGCGACGCCACCAATGGGCTGCTGATGTCCCAGACAAAGCAGCGCTAAGCGCCGCAAGTTCCCTAGAAGCGAGGGGTGAAAGCGCACAAAGGGCGAAGGTAGAGGGTGTAACGGGCAAGCCCTGCCGTGAGGTGTCCTTCAGATGAGAGGCTTGTGCGCGAGAGGAGCCAAGTCGGGCCCAGCTATGCGTTTGTTTTGTTTCCGAGTCCGCCAACAAACACAAGTGTGCTGCTGCACCTTATCTTGCTTTCGAGCCTGCTCAGAAGTTAAGCTGCCGCGAATCGGCTGGGCGAGGTTGTTTGCCGGAAGCAACACCGCCAGCGGCTGTCCCATGCGCAAGCGTGTTCGCCTTACAAGCTCCCCGAGAGCGAGAGTACAAACATACGAAGGGCAAGACACGCATCGATTGCATAGTCAAGATCTACATACACATACATATGCATGGAGCAGCTTGCATATCTACCTCAGCTGTTTTTATGATCGCAATTGCAGCGCAAGGAGGAACCGAAGATCACACCAACACTGGGTTCGCAAGCCGTGGTCGCCGGGGCTGCGGGTGCCAAGGTTCTTCTCGGCGAGCCCGGCCGGGGCTGCGAAAGCACCAAGTTTCGCTCTCCGCAAGTCAGAGTTGCTGGGGGGCTGCAGATCGATGAGTTTTTCATCCATCGTCATGCATCCTCTTATGGACCGAGATGCGGGCTGCTTTTGAACGAAGCGTGTCTTGTCAAAAACTCCAGACGTGGAGGAGCCGAAGTCGTGGCCTGGGGCTTATGCATTTGGTTTGTTTCCGAGTCCGCCAACAAACATTAAGTGTGCCGCTGCACCCTTATCTTGCTTTCGAGCCTGCTTTCAGAAGTTAAGCTGCCGCGAATCGGCTCCGCAAGGTTGTTTGCCGAAGCGACACCGCCAAAGGGGCTGTCCTGATCGGCAAGCGTGTTCGTCCCGCAAGCTCCCCGATAGCGTAAGAACACACAAGGCACGCAACAAGTAAAAGACTCACCGCAAGCTTTCCTCTTTTTCATTAAAACATCCAATTTAGTACAAGTCCATGAAGGATGAAAAACATGATAGAGAGGATTACAAGTTCTTAATGCAGCTAATGCCCGAGGGCTTACAATTTAAAAAGATAAGGTGCTCGGGATCCTCTCCTGCTTCTCTCGCTCAGGAGTTCAGAGGTAGGTCAAGGAGCCCCTGCAAGATAAGCCTGCTGGGAAAGGAGGCCCCGCAAGAGGAGCTTGTCGGAGAAGGGCGAAGGAGCGCCTTAGGAGAGCGTGGCGGTGACGCCGCTGCCTCAGAGCTGCAGCAAGGTGACGGGCATGGGGAACGATGTTCGAGAGCCGCTGGGCGCCAGAAGACACCAAGAGAACACCCCGAGCCGCCAGAGCTTGGCGGAGACGGAGGCGCTTGAGGCAGAGCTTGAAGACGGGTGATGGGATATCGGCAGCGAGGGCACCTCGCCTCAGATTCGACTTAACGGCCTTTGCCGCCGCCCCTTCTCTTCTCGCTGCCGCTTCACGCCACCGCCAAGGAGACGGCCCCGGAGTTCAGGAGCCCGCAACCAGAAGATGGGGTTGCCGGTGGCGCGAGGCAGCGGTGTCCGACGCCTAGTCGGGCCCGCCATCTCCTCGCCGCCACTGCCGCTTCTCCTCCTCGCCACTCGCCGAGGAGGGCCTTCGCCATCCGAGGAGCTGTCCACACAGCAGCGCACCCGGTTCCATAGTCGCCAAGACCTTGACGGCGAGGGAGGTCACCATCCATTAACTTGAAATGGAGGGTGAACCCCGCCGCTGCTTATGGATCCGGCGAATGTCTTCCACCTCGGTCGAAGAACATCACGCCGGGCTGGGGACACGACACTCACCCGAAAAGTGCCGCTGATCCCGCAGCCCTCATGCGTAGCTCCATCACGCCGGTGGATCCGTCCCATCGCCCCGCAAACGGGACCGCAGCCGGAGGCGACGACGAGGCGCCTGGACGGCTTGATGAAGAACTCCTGTGGGGTCATCTCCGTGTGGACCGCGGCCAGGTCGAGACGCCGGGAGATGGAGGAGGCACGCCACCACGACCGCCTCTCGCCGCCTGCCACGCCTGCCTGCCCACGGTCAAGGCTTCTCCCTCTCCTTCCTGGAGCGGCTCACGCCACGGAGCAGGATGGGGAGTGGTGCGCTGCCCAGAAGCGACTCGCCGCCACCGCCAAGAGCCGGGATTCTCCTTCCATGGCGGCAAGAAGAACAGAAGATGAAGATGAAAGGAGAAGTGGATGAGTGTGGCCATTGTAGCTTCTTCCGCCTTTTACAGGGGCGAGGTGGGGCTCAACCGCCTGGCCAACCAATCGAAAGCGAGGAGGCTGAGGAGCGGGCCGACCACCTCTCCGCCTGCGGACGGCTCGGCCTCCCACCTTCACCGCCCATGACCCCATGCATGAGGGCTGGGCATAAAAGCGGAGCCGAGCGACGGGTGAAGCGACCTCGCTCGCGCCACGATCACGGGCGGATGCCTTAAAGGCTGCATGCGCCACCATCGCCTCCCACGACGCCGCATCGACGCTGCGCTGCTTTCGGGGAAGCGGCGGATGCGTATGGATTCGACGCGCCATGGGCTTCATGCAGCTCGCAGATCGCTCTTGGGCCTGCCCCAACAGCGCCGGCACTGTATGGCCCAGGCCCGGGCCTCGCTGGTGTATTAAGGTAGGGTACCTTAGTACCCCAACTTGTGCACGGGCAAATGCAGCCTTCCGAGCTCGATCCACCAAATGCTTGCCGGAGACCATTCCTGCCCATACCCAAGCCATTCGAGAGCAAAGTGTACAAGACCGAAGTTAAGACCCCGCAAGAGGAGCTTGCCGAAGGCCGCTCTGTGCTCAAGACTACATCGCCATGAAGTCCCCGCGAGAGGAGCTCGCCGGGAGACTAGAAGATCACATCACGTAAGACACGCCGGCGCTATACGCCCGGGCGAGGGCCCGGGAGCGACAGTTACAAGCCCGACAAGCCCCGGCCCCAAGAAGATCAAGACCCCGCAAGGTGCTTGCCGGAGAGCTGCGATGCGCCCGCACTCCAGCTCATCTCGCCCACGCCGCCTTTCAGCCTCTTCCAGAGACGCTGGGCGGATGGTCAGGCTGCATGAAGGGTGCGGTGGCACTCCACGGTGGTGGCTTCATCACCGTGGCAAACAGAGACGCAAGGGCGGAGCTTTTGGGGCGACGGTGACGGCATTTAATGCTCTTGTCCCCTCTCACAAAAGTAGGTAGAATCCATCGCTCAAGCAATCGTAGCTGCACTGCTCCCAAGACTGCTCCAACTACCACCTCTTTACATTTTTACCTCTACCCTACGCTGACACTGCTTGTGACCCTCGCCCTATAAAAAGGAGGCCCATGCACAACGTAGAGGGGGTTCCGATCATTCGCGACTCTCGCGAGGGGTTCCGATCATTCGCTACTCTCGCGAGGGGTTCCGATCATTCGCGACTCTCGCGAGGTTCGACTCATTTGCAACTCTCACGCTCGGGTAGCTACTGCTGTAGCTATTCAAGCTCCCGAAGCAGAATACAACACAAAGCAGCAGTAGGGTTTTACGCGACCATCGCGTCGGCTGGGTAAAATCCTCGCTCACAAGATCGCTCGATCCGCTCTCCGCGATCCTCCGCCTCGCATCAACACACGGCGGGGCTGCCCCCGGGTTCTATAGGTGTCAGCTCGCCCACGGTCGGGCGCCTCGACAAGTCGAGAAGAGTCGAATGACAATGCTATGAAGGAGATTGAGCGCCTAACTAAAGAACTAAACACTCTTAAGTTAGCTCATGAAACAACTCAAGAAGATCATAGAGAGCTCCTAAGATCTCATGAGAAGCTACGCTCGAGAAGCTCAATCTAGAGCAAGAACATGAGTTTCTAAAAGCTATCAATGACGATCTTCAAAGAAGAGTTCTTCATATCTTGCCAAACGACTTCTCTTGTCTAATTTCTTGCCACCTATCAAAACTAAGCATGACAAGCATAAGAAAATTCTTCATCTAGTAGTAACAATAATCATGCTAAATCAAATGTTGTTACTCCTAGTAATTCTCTTGATTCCACTAACAATGTTTCAAGCCAAGTTTCACTTGAGCAAGAAAATAGTCTATTGAAAGGAATTATAGAGAAAGGTGTCACAAGAGTCTTGCCGGAAGCAAGAGCTTTGAGGAAATTGTTCGCAAACAAGGAAGACACCGAAGAATCAAGGAATTGGTTTTGAGCGAAAGTTCAACGCCGAGGGTGTTGAATGGGAAGAAGGTCAATATCCCACTCCAAAGTTTGTTTCTCAAAAGGAGAAGTATGATCCTACTTCTTCCAATGAGGAACAAGCTCAAGATGACCTTCCACCACAAGACCACAAGCTAAAAGGCAAGGACAAGCTTCAAGAGGAGATTGATGCATTCATTGAAGCACCCAAGGCCATGGTCAAGTGGGTTCCCAAGGCAACTTCAAGTTCTACTCGACAAGCTCAACTACTACACCAAGGATTCCCATCAAGATGATGTGGATCCCGAAGAAGAAGAACTAGAGAGTTCTTGAGGGTGACTCCGCCAATATACTTCACTCACATTCATTTATGGCAAGGACTTGTGCAATCAACTTCCACATCTTGCACTAGTTCATGGAGTCACAAACCCTCATGTTGGTAAGTCAAGGGACAAGGTAATCATTGCTTTCATGGACATCATCTATTGTGTACTTCAATCTATGTCCATGGATATCCTTGTTTGTTCCTTGTGGGACTAACCCATGTAGGTATTGAAAGTGCCCAATCCAAAGGATTGCTCCCAACTCTTGGTGATCTTCATCAACATTGAGCATCCACATCTTCAACATCTACATGAAGTCTTCAACGACAACCCAAGGTTAGTTTGACCTTTAAAAGGGTTCTCACATCAAGGGGAGCTTTGCTCTAAAGATTTGAGCTAAAGCATCTTCTAATGATGTGAACACATTAATGCTTTATGGAAAAGTGGTAACCCCACTTGTGCTTAAACGATGAGTATGACCTATGATCAAATGTTCTCATTTGACTCCTAAGTCAATATACTCATATATAGATGACCTAGTCATCGCCAAATTGTGTGCTAGCTGTTAGTGTTTTGTTTGTGCTAGCTGTTAGTGTTTTGTTTGTGCATGTTTGACACATATTTCATTTGCTATCTTATTGTGTGAGCATGTTGGATGCATGATTTTATCCATTCGAGGACATCCATTTGTTGCTTTGGTCTTTTGGATTTTTCTTTTTGGCCAAATGGATGGACAAGAATGCCTAAGTTCCTCCCCTAGCTATCTATGCTTTCTTGTCTCAAACTCTATTCATGCTTATATCACAAACTTTGAACAAGACTTTTTCGACAGCATCGAGTGAGGAGCACTCGAGCCACCGATCCGTCAAAAGCCTAACTTCCAAAACCTTTCTATACTTTCGGTCAAACCGATATATTCAAATCGATGATCAAATCACTTGGATTGATCTAGGTTTTCACTCGGTGAAACCGAAGTTAAATTTCGCGTGATCAAATGTGTAATCGCACGCAGCTAACCATCTCGGTCCCACCGAAGTTTTCCAACTCGTCCCACCGACACCGGCGGGTATATATACCGAGGACAGCGCTGATTACTTCTTCAAACGCCTCGCCTCAAACCTTCACGCTGCCGCCTTTGGTCTCCGGATCGCTCCGCTGCCGTCAGGCCGCCGCTGGTCTCCATCGCCGTAACGGTCTTTTCTCATCGCGCTGTTAGCCAGAGTGAAGCTCCACCGCATTGGGTGAGTTTCATCCTCTCGTGCTCCAACCGCTGATTCAATGCACGATAGGCGCGGTCAAGTTTCTGCCAAGATTGAAATCTCCCTATCCAGCCGCTTAGATCATAGAACAAAATTCGAGGAAAATTTTAGGGATAGGTTTCACGAACACATCTCGTGTGACCGATTCGACATTTTCGATCCGACCGACGGCTCGTCATTGCACCGCACTTTTCGTTAAACCGAAGTTGTGCAAATCGGTAAGACCGAAGTGAAGATTTAGTGAAACCCTAGTGCTCTCGGCTAGACTGAAACCCATTTCGTCCAACCGAAAGTGGTGTATGTGGTCTGTTTAGACACTTCGGATTCACCGAATTTATAGACTCCTACGATCGAAATGTATTCTCGTGAAAACCTAAAACTAAAGTTTGAACTCATTCTTTTGCAAAATCCTCCAGCTTTGTGATAACTCTTCTATTCTCGCCTATACCTATTCTATTCACAAAGTTGTCAATATGTCCGATGGAAGTGACAATGAACAGGTCCGAATTGCCGCTTGAGATTCCCGAGGCAAAGAACAAGTCCCAAGAAAGCAGCCAGATGATGGAGAGAGAAGCACTCCAAGTGGATCGCCTGCAGCTGCCACTGTGCCAGGAAGAAGAGGAATTCGATGAGGAGGATTCTCACTTTGTTGCAGATGAGGAGATAACATCTAAGCCAAAAGGCAAGTGGTTGCCAAGAGCTATCAAGGGCAACAACAAAGAAAGGCACAAGCAAGGTGAAGAAATCCATCACTGCAAAGAAACTCAAAGATGGAAGAAGAAACCTCCAAAGAAGATCAAGAAAACTTCCAAGAGGAAGAGGAAAGTTCATGAAGAAGCTCGATGATGATGATTCGATGAGGAAGCACCCCAGCCTCCTCGTATGTGGTTGATGGAGATGCCATCGTAAGGAGCACCCACAAAAGCTAAGCCATCAGCTCCAAAGAAAGGCAGCCCAAGCCAAACCTGCCGCCAAGCCAAAGAAGACTGTGGAGGAACATACCGCTTCAGAGAAGAAGAAGGACAATGTGCCACCGCAGAATCGATGATGAGGCTCATGTTTTGCTCAAGCTCAGACAGAAACTGCCAGTTCATAATGAAGCTCATCCTCGAGCTGAGAATATGAAAGAAAGGAAGGATAAAGGACTCAGGCTATGGAGGCAAGTTGATCCATATGCCACCAGGAGAAGGACAGCAGTTGACCCAAGATTCCACACTAGAGAGCAACAAGACTTTTATGAGACAAAGGCTCATGGATAAGAAGCCAATTGTTGCTGACACCAGATATGTAGACTGGGAATACATCGACAGTGAAGAGCACAGAGACTATTTCCCACATGTGCATGAAAGCTTCACTGCTTGTGGGATTGCAGAGTTTGTTGGTCAGAAGTTGACTGCTTGGAACGATGAGATGATCATGCGCTTCTATGCCACCGCACACTTCTATCCAGATGGCAGAATTGTATGGATGATGTATATGTAGATTCCATTCAACTGTTGAAGAATGGAGAGCATTGCTGAATGCACCAAGATCAAGGGATGATGATGTTGATGTCTATGGCATTCAAGAAAAATCACGAGTCTATGAGGAACATGTACAATGAGGTACCGACAAGGATGTTGAGATATGGAAGCTTGGTTCGCCTATTATCTTCGTGCAGGTCTCCCAACCACCAACACCATTCTCGAGGCACACTTTGATGCCTAAGTCAGAGACCACCGCATGATAAGAGGGTATTCTATCAACATGCTGCACATTCTAGACCGTAAGGCACCTTTAAGGTGATGGACCTGATAGTAGAGACTATCAAGAGGATGCAGCAGCACGTAAGAGGTCGTGTGGGTTTGCTCCGCATATTCAGATTCTCATTAATGCCAAGTTTGGCACGGACACCTACCGTTGGATAGACCCCACTTGCCACCGCAGCCCTAACACGAAGATAACGGTTGTGATGATCAAGATGCTCCCACATCCGAGAAGGACATGCTAAGTCCGGTTGCCAAACAAGCTAAAGCTGAAAAGGAAGCAGCAAAGAAGCCCAAGAGCGCTGCGTAACAACTTCTTGAAGCCACTCAGAGAATTGAGCTACGCCTGCCAACATAGTGCGCTCGTGGAGAGCCTTGAGAGGATAGTAGAAGATAAGTTCCATGCTCGACGCTGTCGATCAAGTGCAGTCACCGCCAACAAGCTTGAGGCGACATTGAGGAAGCTAAGAGGGAGAAGGCAGAACTCATGAGGGAGATGGAAGATGATCTAGTCCAGATGACTATGAGCAGCCTCGCAGCAAAGGCCCACAAAGCCCAGATCAGCCGCTATTCCAAAGGATGTAACCTGTGGCTACTACATCAAGACCTCCCACAGCTCCGCTGGCCCAAAGACTACCCCAAGATCCACTCCTCCAGCTCCACAGACTTCAGCAGGCTTTTGCAGATGCAGCTATCTTCACTCCATCGACGCAGACAGAGCCGCCAGCAGAGTCCCGAGTGACGATTAGCTCTATACCTTCGAACTTTTGGTAACTTGTTGCCAAAGGGGAGAAATTGTATAGATCATAGGGCTTCAGAGAGAGAGTGCTCGCTTTTTGCTCTTTCGCTTATGGTTTTCCTTGAGATACTTTTGAGTTCTTTGAGACATTTCGTGTGTTTGATACTACGCTTGTTCGATCTTGATGAGTGCTTGATCATACTATGCTTAATGTGTGCTTAATGTCTATCATATTCCATTCATATCTTGTATGATCACTTACTCATGTCTTGGTGATTGGGTGCATGTTATTCATTCTTATCATTTTGTGCGCTTCCACCAAGATGTATGTGACATGGAAGAGTGACCCATGATCCTAATCGATTGTGCATTTGCATTCAAACGCAAATCTTAAATAATGCACAAATTTAGGGGAGCTCTTGCTTATCACATACTTCTCAAAGCTTATTTATGTTATTCATTGATTATATCATTTGTCGGTTTTGATCTATATGTTGTCATCAATTACCAAAAAGGGGAGATTGAAAGTGCAACTAATCCCGGTGGTTTTGGTAATTAATAACAACATATATATCATTGAACTAATCATTTCTTGAGAATATTTCGAAAGTTCAAGATATGGGTATGGCAATGACCGATGATGTGGACCCTCAAAATGCTAAGGAAAACATTGGCAAAAGCTCAAGACTCCATTTTTGGTTTAGTGATCCAAGATCACATTGAGTCCATAGGAAAGCCAATACTATTAAAAGGGGATGAGGTTATGATGATGACCGTTGCTCTAAGTGCTTAGTGATTTATCTCTCAAACTATCGCAATCTTTCACTCCAACATAAACTCATAAGTAATCTCGGTCCCACCGATTCCAAACTCACCACACCGAGATGAACCACCTCACCCATATACCCAAACCCTAAGAATTTCGGATTTTCCGATTCCAAACTCGGTCATACCGAATTGGTGTTGCTAAGCTTCAGAACCTTCAGACTCAAATCGGTGTCACCGAGATGAGAAAGTCGGTCCCACCGAGATTGGCAAACCCTAGACTTTGGAAGAATCGGACTAACCGAGATTGTATTTTCGTCCCACTGAAAATCCCAACGCTCACAAGATTTGAACTTTCGGTCCTCACCGAGTTGTCAACTTCGGTCTGACCGAGATTGGTCAAATGTGTGTAACGGTTGGATTTTGTGTGGAGGCTATAAATACCCCTCCACCTCCTCTTCATTCGTGGAGAGAGCCATCAGAAAGAACTACCACTCCTACCTTACATTTCGAGAAGAAAACTACCTACCCTTGTGTTGAGATCAAGTTGCTCCACTCCCACCATATGAAACTTGATTTCTAGCCTTCCCAAGTTGCTTTCCACTCAATCCCTTCTTCCACCACAGCCAAATCAGTGAGGAGAGTTGAGTGTTGGGGAGATTATCATTTGAAGCACAAGAGCAAGGAGTTCATCATCACCAACCCCATCTATTACCTTTTGGAGGGTGGTGCCTCCTAGATTGGTTAGGTGTCGCTGGGAGCCTCCGCCATGATGTGGAGTTGAACCAAGGAGTTTGTAAGGGCAAGGAGATCGCCTACTTCGTGAAGATCTACCCCGAGTAAGGCTAGTCCTCCGTGGACGAAGCCATGATGGCATAGACAAGGTTGCTTCTTCGTGGACCCTTCGTGGGTGGAGCCTCCGTGGACTCTCAAGCAGCCTGCTACCCTCCGTGGGTTGAAGTCTCCATCAACGTGATTGACGATAGCATCACCTATCGGAACCACGAGAAAAATCTCCGTGTTCCAAATTGCGCTTTGCTCTTCTCCACCTCTCATTTACTATACGCAATTTACTTTCCGCTGCCACAACTCTAGAATTGCATGTGTAGGGTGATACTTGACTTGGTTATCATTGTGAACTTGCTAAGAATCTACTCCAATCAAAAGGCGAAACTTTTAAGTTGTCAAGTAGTCTAATCACCCCCCCTCTAGACATACTTCCGATCCTACAGAGTGTCCTGGATTAAAGAGGGTGCCGGGTTGTTATGAGAGGCTGTGGTAATGATCCGCTGGGCTCCGGTATACAATTGTTCCACTAAGGTGTAGGCAGCCTTCAGTTTCTTCCGCACATCGTTTCCTAAATGCCCGATGCGTGTACCTGCAACAATACAGGGACGGTCTCAAACCGGATTTATACTACAGCAGGTTCAAGTCATCACAGAAGTTAAAAGGAGCTTACCAAAGATCGCAGCGGTCATGGAGTGTATTTGCCGCTTTACGGCTGTAAGTTCATCCACCACCGGTTTAAGGGCAGCTTCAGCATTTTCCGCTCTTTTGGTTAAAGCGGCCTTCTTAGTGGCCCAGGCAGCCCGCTCTTTCTTGAAGCCTTCCTTCAACTGTTCAGATATGCTCAAGGCATTGGTTAATTCTTCCTTTGCCTTATCTGTTTCAGCCTGTTGGGTTTTCAAGGTCTCCTGCAAATCGGCAATCCGGTCCTCCTTGATTCTCACCTCAGCCTGCATACAGACAACATTTAGCTTTAAGCAAGCGATCTGAGAAATTGAAGTATCAACCACATAACAAAGTTATACGCCTGATACTTGGGGGCTAATGCACCTTCAAATTTTCATATATTACTAGATTGCAAAGTCCCAAGCTCAATACAGGTATTCAACTTGGCACTTGGGGGCTAATGGCTATTTGATCAAATTATGTCCTTAAGATAGTTTTCAATCGGAGCCCCGATTTAATTATGCTAAGTTAAACCGGCCCTTGGGGGCTATATTGATGATTTTCAAAGTGTTGAGGATCGTACGCAAGTCCCAGTTTGACGAAGGGTACAAACCGACCCTTGGGGGCTAGGAGGATTGATACAATGGCAGTAAGTAAAGAAGTAAGTTACCTCAAATTTATCCCTCATCATCTTTACTGCATCAGCTTCACACCACGGCTAGTATAAAGCCGGTTTAAATAGCCGAATGAAGATCTTGGGCACTCGTGAGCAGCTTATGTCTCCAGCTCAACATCCCATTTTCTTTTGTTCAGAGCGGAAAATCCTCTTTACGGTATGCTTGGTTAAGGTGACAGATTCCTGGTTCAAAGCGCCTACACCGTAATCACAACATCATCATCTTTGACTCGCCGTTTGTGTTGGTGCGGTCGCTTTATCGCCAGGATCGGGTTTTCTCAATCCGGACGAAGCTGGCAGGCGGGTCAGCAGAGGCTGAAGTGTTAATAGGCCTTTCTTCGGGAATAGCATCGTCTTGCAAAGGAGGATCATTGGGAATATCCTTAGGAGCAAACGCTTCGAGATCTGCCGCTTTGTCATGTTCTGGGGCTACATCTTCTTCAGCTGCTTTATCCAGGCGGGCCTTCTTGCTTGGTTTAGGTTTGGCCCTGAAAGAAAAACAAAGAATCAAGGAAGAGCATAAGCCATTACATAGTATATTGGAAGCATATGTTCAGCGTAGCTTACCCAAGAACCGTTTTCAATGGTGGCAGCTGAGTGGCCGACGATTCACCAGAAGATGAATGAGAAGTAACCTGATAATCGGAGTCGGATGGATTAAGAGGTTGACGGAAGAAACCCGCTTTAGGATTTAAATCAATAAAAAGGTCGGAGACCTCTGAGCGGCGCTGAACCGGACTGTTTGGTAACCCGGCGGAGGTAACTACCTGGCCACTGTGCCGGGTTGTGCGGCGAGCTTCATGTTGCTGAGTCTTCATAAGAAATTTGGGATCCAAATAAGCAAGAGGATGAGAAAATTTAACTTCCCGGTTTGCCTGGCGAAATTTTGGCAAAGGCAAGATTTCTGAATCGAAGAGAGAATAGTTACCTCAGCGAATTCTCGTGCATTGCTGGCTTCAGCCGCCCCGACAAGCATCATCATCAATAAGGCGGTAAAAAGTAAGCCAAGTGAATCAAGTTCTACCTCAAGGTCCGGTTACCCACATCATCATCAATAGCTGGGTCGATGAAGCGGTGGTTTTTCTCTTATGAGCTGGCTTCTTGATAACCTTGGTCTTGGGCCGGTTGACCGCCTCGCTCCGTCTTGTCTTGTGGAAGCTTGCTCCAAAACAGATTATCGCCTCGATCAGCAGTAATTACATGTCGATGATGAAGCAAGAATAAGTTCAACAATAGAGCAATTAAAATCTTACACGGGCGGTTTGTTGGTGGTGCAAGAAGGAAGCGAGACCGGTTTGGGCACAGAGGTGCTCCGGTTCATTCAACATCTTCTTTACAGAATCTGTGACTTCATCGTCGGAGAGTTGGATTTTAGTGTGTCGGAGTGGGTCATCGATGCTACCAGTATACTTGCACATCAAACCGGGGTGCCGGCTCAGTATGCTCCATGATATCCAACAGCGTGCAAGGTCTATCCCCGTTAAACCGTTGGCCATAAAGGCTCGGAGCTTGGACAGTTGCGGAGCATATTTAATTCTCTCCTTGGCGCTTAGTCTTTGTGGAAAAGGGTGAGTGTTGCTGAGCTGTTCCTGGACGGAAGCCGTGCAAGGGATTTTCATTCTCAGGAGAGGTATCTTTGCAATAAAACCAAGTGGCATTCCACTCCTTGGGGTGAGTATGGAGTTTGACGTGGGGATAAGTGATCTCCTTCCTCTTTTGAATGGCCATGCCGCCCAATTCAGTATTGGGACCGTCGGTAAATTCAGTGCGACGGTTTAAATGGAAGAGGTCTCTAAACAACTCGACTGAAGGCTCCTCTTGAAGGTATACCTCAGAGAGTACTTGAAAGTGACATAGATTGGTGACGGAGTTGGGGCCAATATCCTGTGGACGGAGTTGAAAGTTGGCTAACACATCCCGGTAAAACTTAGAACCGGGCGGTTTGAAGCCCCGGGCCAAGTTATCTGCAAAGACCACAACCTCTCCCTCTTGAGGTGTGGGAGGACATTCATTTCCAGAACCTCCAAAGGATCGTATCTTTGTTATCTAAAGCGCCGATCAGACTAGATCATCCAACCTGTGATTCAAGGATTTGAGAGTGAACCCAATTGCACTCATATACTTGTTTCGCCATGGTGAGATCTACAAGAAATAAGTGATCCGGTTCAAGAATATGTTGGATAAAAGAAGATGTTGATCTAAACAACGATAAACCGGAGGCAATGCCTATAAACCGGTCTTCTACAATGCGGCATCATAAGGATTCTGGCGGTTCAACCAGGGGACTAATGGTATATACCAGTTTAGCAATTTTTCTCTATGGTAAAGTTAAACCGCCTGACCTAAGCATCGGAAGCAGTTTAAGTTGTGGACAGCTAGGTATGCAGAAACAGGTTTCACAAGTTACAGCCGGGGATCTATAGCAAGTACATAAAAATAGAAAATATTCTGAGGAGTAAGACAGAACGGAAGTGAACCATTGAGCGGGTATGTGTGTGAGATCTATGGACTTAGATGAGAAATTACAAGTGGATGCTTAGAGATTACTACTAAGCACAGCAGGGGTTCGCAGATTCATTCAAGAGTCAGAGAACAAGTATGAGCAAGCGACGAACACAACATGAACATGGAGCCCTAAGAATAGATCTAGGTCAAGAAGAGGAGAAAGCTTACTAGAAACGGAGAAGATGCGGAAGGATACCGCAATGCTCTGGTGCGTTCAGGTTGATGCAGCGGCCCAAGACGAAGCAGAGGTTGACGGCGGCGGTGGAGCTCCAAGGCTGGCGACGCGAGGAAGATGAAGAAGAAGAGACGAGGGGAAAAGAAAGGAGATGACCCTTCGGTCTTATTTATAAGGCAACAGAGTTAGGTCAAGCGCGCGGATCCAGGAGCTATTGTTAAAGGAGGGCGTTATAAATGATAAATTTCATGATGACGTCATGCCGGTTTACAGCAACCAAGAATGATGATGACATGGCGGTTTACCAATTACCAGAAGATGTCCAAGACACAAGATTTTGAGAAGGATTGACATGAACCGTTCAAATCAACTGGGGCCTAATGTTAGATATTACCACTAGGCGTGAACCGCCTACTTGGGCCGGATTAACTTCATTAGTGGTATAAGCGTATGAAGGCCCAAGGCCTATAGTCGGTTTAGAACCCGTAGCCATAAACCGCCTGATGTATAACTTGTATTGTAAGTTAGAATAGAGATACCAACCGATACGAGTATGAACCGTTGGGACTCTATGGACCGACGGGCGCCACCCGTATATAAGGGACGACCAAGCGGCGATTCGGGACGTATAACCACAACTCGAGCCTAGGCAAAGCTTGTTTGCTCCCTATCCATCGAGACCACATCAATTCCATCACAACTAGACGTAGGCTTTTACCTTCATCGAAGGGGCCGAACTAGTATAAACTCTCGTGTCTTTGTGTCCGCTTTAACCCCTTCAAGTAAACCCGTAGCGATGGCTCCATGACTAAGTCCTTTCACTAGGACATCTGCCGTGACAAATCCACAACAGTGACGATGATGATCATGGCGCCCCGAAGATGGAGATCAAATGGAGCAAAATGATATTGGCCATATCATGTCACGATTTGATTGCATGTGATGTTTATCATGTTTTGCTTCTTATTTACTTAGTACGACGGTAGTAAATAAGATGATCCCTCATAATAATTTAAAGAAAGTGTTCCCCCTAACTGCGCACCATTGCGAAAGTTCGTTGTCTCGAAGCACCACGTGATGATCGGGTGTGATAGATTCTAATGTTCACATACAACGGGTGTAAGCTAGATTTACACATGCAAAACACTTAGGTTGACTTGACGAGCCTAGCATGTACAGACATGGCCTCGGAACACAAGAGACCGAAAGGTCGAACATGAGTCGATAGAAGATACGATCAACATGAAGATGTCACCGATGATGACTAGTCCGTCTCACGTGATGATCGGACACGGCCTAGTTGACTCGGATCATGGATCACTTAGATGACTAGAGGGATGTCTATCTGAGTGGGAGTTCATTATATAATTTGATTAGATGAACTTAATTATCATGAACTTATTCTAAAATCTTTGCAATATGTCTTGTAGATCAAATGGCCCATGCTAATGTTGTCCTCAACTTCAACGTGTTCCTAGAGAAGACCAAGCTGAAAGACAATGGCAGCAACTATACAGACTGTGTCCAGAACTTGAGGATCATCCTCATAGCTGCCAAGAAAGCATATGTCCTAGATGCACCGCTAGGTGAAGCACCCGTTTTCCCAGCAACTCAAGACGTTATGAATGCCCGGCAATACAGAGTGATGATTACTCACTGGTTCAGTGCGGCATGCTTTACAGCTTAGAACCGGGGCTCCAAAAGCGTTTTGAGCAGCACGGAGCATATGAGATGTTCCAAGAGGTGAAAATGGTTTTCCAAGCTCACACCCGTGTCGAGATATATGAAGTCTCCGACAAGTTCTACAGTTGTAAGATGGAGGAGAATGGTTCTATCAGCGAGCACATACTCAAAATGCCTGGGTTGCACAACCGCTTATCTCAACTGGGAGTTAATCTCCCGGATGACGCAGTGGTTGACAGAATCCTCTAGTCGCTCCCACCTAGCTACAAGAGCTTTGTGATGAACTTCAATATGCAGGGAATGGTGAAAACCATTCCTGAGGTATATTCAATGCTGAAATCAGCGGAGGTGGAGATCAAAAAGGAACATCAAGTGTTTATGGTCAATAAAACCACTAGTTTCAAGAAAGGCAAAGGTAAGAAGAACTTCAAGAAGTACGGTAAGGGAGTTGCCATGCTCGGTAAGCCAGTTGCCGGGAAGAAGCCAAAGCATGGACCCAAACCTGAGACTGAGTGCTTTTATTGCAAGGGAAGCGGACACTGGAAGCGGAACTGCCCCAAGTACTTAGAGGACAAGAAGGCCAACAACACCAAAGGTATATGTGATATACATGTAATTGATGTGTACCTTACCAGTACTCGTAGTAGCTCCTGGTTATTTGATACCGGTGCGGTTGCTCATATTTGTAACTCAAAACAGGAGCTGTGGAATAAGCGGAGACTAGCGAAGGACGAGGTGACGATGCGCGTCGGGAATGGTTCCAAGGTCGATGTGATCGCCGTCGATACACTACCTCTACATTTACCTACGGGATTAGTTTTAAACCTCAATAATTGTTATTTAGTGCTAGCTTTGAGCATGAACATTGTATCTGGGTCTCGTTTAATACGATATGGCTACTCATTTAAATCCGAGAATAATAGTTGTTCTATTTATATGAGAGATATGTTTTATGGTCATGCCCCGCTGGTCAATGGTTTATTCTTAATGAATCTTGAACGTGATGTTACACGTATTCATAGTGTGAATACCAAAAGATGTAAGGTTGATAACGATAGTCCCACATACTTGTGGCACTGCCGCCTTGGTCACATTGGTGTCAAACGCATGAAGAAGCTCCATGCTGATGGAATTTTGGAGTCTCTTGATTACGAATCATTTGACACATGCGAACCATGCCTCATGGGCAAAATGACCAAGACTCCATTCTCTAGAACAATGGAGCGAGCAACCAACTTATTGGAAATCATACATACTGATGTGTGCGGTCCAATGAGCATTGAGGCTCGCGGAGGCTATCGTTATGTTCTCACTCTCATTGACGACTTGAGTAGATATGGGTATGTCTACTTGATGAAACACAAGTCCATGTGTCGGGGGTTGGATGCGACATATGCCAACGGGTGGCTTATCATGGTGGGGGCGAGTAGAACGTCGCCGGTGCCTGGAAACGGGATGAGGCGAAGACATGCACGCTGGCGAATCTTACCCAGCTTGGGCTCTCGAGGAGATAATACCCCATCGCTGCTCTGCGGGGTCTCCGTGATGATCACTATGGGGTGATAGTACAATGGAGCTCCTCGAGCTGTATGGAGGCAGGAAGGAGCAAGGCTAGCTCTTTCCTTCTTCCTATATGTCTAAAACCTATCCAGGGCGAACCCTTTGCATGGGTGCCCGGGTTTATATAGGCCTACTTCGGGTACAAGGGTATCCGACCGAGGGCCCCACCGCCGCCTCTCGCAGCCGCCTTCTCCGCTGATTGGGCCTCACGATCAAGCGGTCTCATGGAAAGCTGAGCATCAGGCAAGACTCGATGACGCAGTCTTGGTCATGGGGTCGGGGAACGGTGCCACCGCTGTCGGTGATCACCGCCGCCACTCCCGGCCCAATCTGGTTTATGGCTTGTGGGGCTCGCCAGAGGCGGCCGACTGGGAGGCCGACTCAGGGCCGCTTCGACTCTCCGCCGCCGGTTCTCTATCTCACCGACGGAGGGCCCGGGCGATCTCCGGCCGCTGGCGCCCGCGTCGGGTACAAAGGCTTTGTGCACTGTGGTCTGAGGTCAGGTGGCATGGCACGAAGGCGCCTCACCGGAGATCTCCGTGACGCTGCTCACTGTAGCCATGCCTTCCTCCCGGGTCTGAGGGGACAGCCACGACGGGCTGTACCTGCGTTGGTTCGTGGAAGGTCGCAGCCGACTCTCGAGTCGGCCCCTTGAGAGGTCGCAAGCCCGAGTCGGCTTGGTCCAGTCGCTGCCTGGGACTCGGCTTCAAGGTCGCCACTGGGACTCGCCTTCTCGAAGGTCGCCTGCTGACTCGCCTTCTCGGTCGCCTCGCTGGGACTCGGCTGAGGGCGCGCCTGCCCGATGTCTTGAAGATCCTGGGTCCCGGTCCGCCACCCATGGCCCATTACTCCGACAAGAGTCCCCGGCCGGGCGGCTCGGCGGGCGCCTCGTGGGGCTTCGCAGTTTCATCTCTGGCGCCGACTCTTAGATTCGTTGTCACAGATTCGCCCGCCGCAGAGCCGCCCGCCTCGCTAAGGGCCGCCGCAAGTCATGGCGGAAACCAGCGGCGATCGGTCATGCTTCCTCGCCATCTCGCGAGACGGTCCTATCGCGTAACGCCACGCGGAGGCGAGTAGCCCTGCCCAGCGCTGCGGACGGACGGGCGCTAGGTAGGGCCCGCCACTACCGCACTCGCCTCGAGCGGATCTGCCGCGCGGAGGGCGGTTGGCATCTCCCACGCCGTTATCGCGCGGGCGAGAACCGCGGGGT
The DNA here is from genome assembly GCA_021437245.1 of Aegilops speltoides. Taxonomy (NCBI): domain Eukaryota; kingdom Viridiplantae; phylum Streptophyta; class Magnoliopsida; order Poales; family Poaceae; genus Aegilops; species Aegilops speltoides. The sequence goes on along the minus strand of CM038146.1, from coordinate 92,356,986 downwards.
TTTAACCGTGGGCGCCGTGGGGTCGTGGGCGAAGCAATCCCCACGCCGCCTCGGCTTCTCGTACCCACGGGCTATAATAGGCCGAGGAGAGCGCGCGAGCACGCCGCACTCCTCCCCGCCCTCTTGCCCTTCTTCTTGCTCTATCGCCTGTCGCCTCCTTCTCCAACGCCGACGATGAGCTCCTCCTCCGCCGCGCCCCTCGCCTCCCTCCGCGAATGGGACGGCTCAGACGTGGACGCGAGGACATCGAAGTTCCTCCGCTGACCCGCCGCCTTCCGAAGCGCTGATTTGGTGCGGGCTCGCCTGCGCGGCGGGAGAAATCCGCCCGCGCCGGAGGCAAAGCGAAGGGTCATCTTCCGCCGCACCTCATGCGCGGGATGGGGCTCCCGGCGAAGGGTTTTCTCCGCCGCTCGAGCTGTACGAACTTTAGCCGCACCACCTCACCCCCAACGCGGTGGTGCTTCTTCCGCCGCCGCCACCTGTGCGGCGAGGGCTACATCGGCATTCTCCCCACCATCGAGCTGTGGGGAGAGTTCTTCTTCGGCTCGGCACGCAGCTGCCGCACGCCGCCGCAGATGTGGCACGCTCATCGCATCACGGGCGCACGACGGCCGACAACCCTTTCCCCCCCATCCGCCGGTGAAGTCGGTGAAGATGTGGCGAAGACATACTTACGTGAAGAACGCCGCCACCGACGGCGATCGGGTCAACTTGCCGCCTTCGACCTCGAAGCCACCGACCGCCGCCGCCAGCTGGTCCTAACGGTCGAAGACGCTTTGCCCGGAGTCGGCGCGCTGTGGCGCCTCCCGAGTCTTGACGCAGCCGGAGGGGCTCGCCCTCCGACCTCCCGGGCTGCCTTTGTGGCGCGCGGGTGCTTCGCTCCAAGGCCGCCCCATCTCATCTGCCAGATGAGCGGCCGGCACGATCCCAGCCGGATGTGCACCAAAGACATGCCGCGCGGGGAAGTGGCGAACATGGTGAACCTCATCGCCCACTACAAGTTCACCGATGAGTGGCAGTTCGGCAAGGAGCCGTACTCGCGCGACAACCCTCCGCCGGTGGTAAGTTTTCCATCTGTGCTCCGATCTTGCTTGTACCCGACCTTGAGCTCTGATCTTGTCGGTTTCTTTGAGCAGAATCCCCTCTTGGCGCCTGCTGCCGGCGCCCTGAGGGAACCGCGTGAGTACGTCCCTGACCGCGAGGTCAGCGACATTGACGACTCCTGACCTAGGGAGCACAAGGCGCTGGAGGCCGACGCCAAGGCGGCGGGAGGAGGAGGAGGGCGGGTTTCAGCCGCCGGGCGACCTTCGCCGACTGGCCCGAGGATGACATCGACGCAGAAGTCATCCCGCGCCGCCAACCGAGAGCCGGCCCCTCCAACCAGGCCGGGTCGAAGAAGCGCCACGCCGGGCCGAGTGCGCTCGGCGGCCGGCCGAAGAAGCCTGGGGACCGGCCGCGCGACTGCGGAGGAGGCGGCTGCAAGGCCAACCGCTTCGGAAGGAAGTGAAAAGGCCGCTTGTCTTTTCGTAAGTCCTTACTCTTTGCTCTTTCATCGATTTTGCTTGAATTGCTCGACTCTCACCCCTTTCCTCTCCAAAGGCTCCCCTCTCCCTTGACAGAGTCGCCAGCCCGGCCATGGGGTCGGGGGCGACGTCCTCCAACACGCGGCGGGTCGACCCCGCCGCCGATCTCCGGGAGGCGACGGAGCGGAACGCGCGGGAGAAGCGCGCGGAGGAGGAGACCAAGCGCCTGGAGAAGGCGCAGGACGACAAGGCGGCCGCCAACGCCCAGCGACATCTGGATGAGGCCGTGGCCGCGGCCGCGGCCGCGTCAAAACGGGATGCTGAGGCGGCCGTTCGCCGCCTTGTCGATGCTTGTCCCCAGCCCGCATCCGCCTCAATTCACAGGGCGGCCGGGGAGGTCGGCACCGCCAACCTCTCGCCGAGGAAGGTGGCGATGCTTGGCTCGACACTCGCTACGCCTCCGCCACCCCCGCCTCCGTCTTCGAGCGCAAGACGGCAAGCAGCCAGCGGACGGCAGGATCCACCGACCGCGATTACGCCGACGCGCAGCTGCTCCTGCAGGTCGCTGCGTGCGACGCCGCCGAAGTCGAGGAGGAGCTCGCGCCGCAGGCTTCGGAGACGGACACCGCCAAGATGGCGAATCACGACGCCGAGGCCTCGATTGCCGCGCCCACCGGGCTGGTGCGCGAAGGCGCAACGGCCCGCTGAACTAAGCACGGGCGTTGGTCACCTGTTGCGCAAGGAAAGCGGCCTCCAACTCTACACCAGGCGATCCGGCCATGCGGGCCTCATCCGGTACGATTTGTTTTTTCGTTCTCTTGTCTTTTTTTCTCGTGAGGCGCGCTGCACCCACCAGGTGTAATCCCCGGCTCGAGTCGGCTCGCTGGCGAGGCGGCTCGAACTCCTTTTAGCGATCTCCGGCTGACTTTGCTTTGCGGCCTTGCAGAGTACCACAACCTTCAGCGCTACCGCCTTCAACCGCAACGTTGAAGAGCTGAGGAAGCGGACCGCCGATCTGGCGGAGAGTCGAGGTGAGCGGATTCTTTCTTCTTCGCGGGCGCACAAGCACCATGCTGGCTGTAGTCCCGAGATTCGGGCCGATCGCTGAGCGATCGGGCGGATCTCCGGCGATTTCCTTCTTTCTTCTCCGCGAAGCGCGCTAAGCGCTTAGCGCTGGCTGTAGTCCCCGAGATTCGGGCCGACTGCTGCGCAGTCGGGCCGGATCTCCCGGCGACCTTCTTTGTTGATGATGTTTATCTTTCTTTGGGCTTCAGACGCCAATGCCGCCCTTCAAGGGCAGCTGGATGAGGCCAACGCCGCCCGTCGTGCTAAGGAGGAAGAGTGCGACAAGCTCGCTCAGGAGCGCGACCTTCTGGTGACGCAGCTGGCCGAGCAGAAGGATCTGCTTCGGAAGGCGCAGGAGGACGCCAAGTCGCGGGAGGAGAGCCTTCTAGCCGAGTTCGAGATGGAGCGGGCCGCCTGGACCGACCGCGAGGCGATGCTGACCTCCGGCTACCACGTGCTCGAGGACGTCGTCGATGGTAACTCCAGTCTTCTCTTCTTTGGTCCTTCGACCCTTCGTCGAACTGTCTTCTGGTTTTCTTGACTGTTTCCTTTCTTGTCTTTGGCAGACTTCTTCCCGGGCCACTCGCAGGCCGTCCCTCCGGCCATCGAGGCGGATCGGGAGGAGCGGAGGGCGCAGGGCGAAGTGATCGCCGCCAACGCGCCCGCTTGTCGGCCGACGCAGATCTTGAGCATCGGGCTCGCTTCGCTCGCTCACCATCGATCGCCGTCTTCAACGCGCCGCGCCGTCGTCACCCCATGGCCGGAGGTGCCGGCTCTTCGCACCGCCAGTCGGACGGCCGACTGGCTGGAGGTCGCCGTCGGTCGCCGAGGCTTGAAGGGTTCCTCGGCCCGCGCCGAACACGCCGGCCCTGAGTTCGCCAAGGGCTGGTACCTGGCTGGACTGGACCGCTGGCAGCGTTCGGTCGGAGGCCCAGCCGAGCTGGGGTCGTGGAAGGCGCCCTCGTCGGCCTTGGCGGCTGCCATCGCCGAGTACATGGACACTAGTGTCTTCGTGCCGAGTGGACGCCCGGCGGCGGAGGCTCCGCCAGTGGTTGGGATGCACCAGTCTGAGAAGACTCAGGAGGTAATCGGCTCCAAAGACCGAGGGGAGGGCGAGTCGGAGGACGGAGGCGAGGAGGAGGAGGCGCCAGAGCACGAAGAAGGCGACCAGCCTCAGCCTGATCGCGCCTCCAGCAACGAGCCTCGGAAGGACAAGGCAATCGTCGCCGAGGGCGACCAAGCCGAGACCGCCCAGCCGACTGCCCCGACGCCCGAAGCTGCCGCCGCCTCCGGCCCTCCGGCTCCGGAGGCCGCCCCCTAGGATGCATCAGCCTTACCTGTTTCTTTTGTTCTTGCTTAAAAAACTTGTTAGTTGCGAACAATTCCACCCGCGGGGTGTATTCGGCCAAGGGCCTTATGTAAATATTTATCAAGTTTCCGCCTTTTGCTTGCTTTGGCTCTTTTAGACTGTTTTCCTTTGCCGCCTTCCTTTGGTTGCCGCCTTGCCATCTGGGCAGCCGCTCTGCGGACTGCCACTGGGTCAAGCGCTCAGCTACCTTGGGGGGCAAGTACTTAGTCGTTTAAAGTGTCGTAGCAAGTTTGGCTGGAAATCGGCCGACCGACTCTCAAAGTCAGCCGTTCTTAATAAAGGTTGAAACTATGAGCTGTCTGCTCGTGAGTCGGCTTAGTAGGGGGGAACTGGGAGCCGGCTTGAGCTATGCGTAGCTCTTAAGTCCTTAGCCTTTTTTCATGTGTGTGCTCGCTTTCCGCCTCCCGCTTCACCGACAGTCGCTCTGCGAGCTGTGGCTTTCTGTAGGAGACGGCTTTGAGCGCGGCACATTACTTGTCTGACCTCAGGGAGCGTTTCATAGCACAAGGCGGCGAGTCCCCGGGCCGACTTGTCGGACCCGGTGCCGGACGGTATGATAAAAGCGGAGGAAGCATTTCAGAAGCGAGATTCATATCATACAGATAATCAAAAAGGCAGTCCCCGAGCTAAGCTCGGGGGCCTAAATCTTAGTGCTATCTGAAAGGGGAGAAGCGCGATACATCTTTATCACCGTGTAAAATCTTGAAGAAGATTTGCATTCCTGGGCGCTCTGTCTCTTTGCGAGTCGTCTCTCTTGCGTGCTTTCGAGGCTTCGGCGTCGATCGGGTAGTAAGCGTCGTTCCCGGCACCTTGCGATGATGAAGGGGCCCTCCCAAAGCGCCGACAACTTGTCTTTGGCCGGCTGTTCTCTGAATCAGCCGGAGCACAAATCGCCCTCTTGGAATGATCTTGGCTTGACCTTGCGGTTGTAGTACCGCCGCGAGACTCTATTGGTAGATCTTTGGACCGCTGAATGCCAACAACCGGCCCTCTTCCAGCAGGTCGGCGCCGTCTTGGCGTGCTTCTTCACCTCCTCTTGGTGTACATAGAGACTCGCGGAGTCGAATTGTATATCCGTCGGGATGACGGCCCGGCACCGTGAGCGAGGAAGAATGGCGTGAAGCGGTTGATCTGTTTGGGGTCATCGCGGACTCCGAGGGCGGCAGCGCTTTCTTCTACCCAACAGCGGTGAGCACTCGAGTGGTTCGACCAATCGAGGCTTGATGCCGGATAGGATGAGCCGTTGGCTCGTTCCACCTGGCCGTTTGATGCGGGTGGGCAGCGGGCGCTAAGTCGGTCGGATGCCTGCGTCGCGCAGAAAACGAGCCAAAGCGCCCTTGGCGAGTTGGTGCCGTTATGCGTGATGATGATGTGTGGTATGCCATACCGCACTGTGATGTCAGCAATGAAAGTCACTATTGTGGGCCCATTTAATTTCTTGATGGGCTTTGCTTCTACCCACTTGGTGAACTTGTCCACTGCGACGAGTAAATGAGTTAGGCCGCCTCAGGCCGTCTTGAAAGGTCCCACCATGTCCAGGCCCCAAACTACGAAGGGCCAGGCGATGGGGATCGTCTTCAGTGCAGAAGCCGGCTGAAGGGGCTTGGAGCGGAACACCTGGCATCCTTTGCACTTCTTGACTAGTTCTTTGGCTTCCTCCAGGGCAGTCGGCCAAAAGAAGCCATGCCGAAAGGCCTTGGCCACGAGCGCCCTCGAGGCCGCGTGGTGACCACACTCACCCTGATGGATGTCCTTGAGGATCGCTTGCTGGGGTCTTGGAGTCGGATCCGACTATCTCTGGGGGAGCCGGCACGAAGATAGAGTCGGACTCTGGTGAAGGCTTGATAGACGGCTTGAGGAGGCGCTGAAGGGCGACGCCGGAAGGTATCGCTTGGCGAGTAGAGCCGACTCGTGCCAAAGCATCTGCTTGGTCGTTGTCGTTTCTTGGTACATGGAGGAACTCGCATCCTTCAAAATATCCGCTGAGCTGCTGCACCAAGAAGCGGTAGCTTGCCATGTTTGCGTCCTTGGCGTCCCAGTCGCCAGATGACTGCTGAATCACCAAGTCGGAGTCGCCGTAGCACAGGATCCGGCGAATGCCGAGTTCCTTGGCAAGCCGGAGCCCGTGGATGAGTGCTTCATATTCGGCGACGTTGTTGGAGGCGGCGAAGTGGATTTGCAGCACGTATTTGAGCTTGTCGCCTTTGGGGGAGGTGAGGACGATGCCGGCTCCGAGGCCGGAGCGCATCTTGGAGCCGTCGAAGTGTAGTCGCCAATGAGTGGAATCGGTAGCGCGCGGCAAGTATTGGGTCTCGGCCCGGACGGCGAAGTCGGCGGCGCTGTGACTTGATGGCGGTCGCGAGGTTGGTAGTAGATCGTGTAGGGAGCTAGATCGATAGCCCACTTGGCCACTCGGCGGAAGCATCTCGACTTCCGATGATCTCGGCGAGTGGGCGGTGCAAACCACGATGATTGGATGCTCTTGGAAGTAGGGCTTGACTTCTTGGCGGCAAAATGCGCGCCGTAGCACATCTTCCGGTAGTGAGGTAGTTTTGCTTGGAGGTCGACAAACCTCGCTCGTAATATCTTGGTCTCTCGGACCGGGGCGCCTTGCCTTCCTCCTTGCGCTCGACTACAATAACCGTCTTGACTACCCGACCGTGGCGGCGATGTACAAAAGCATGGGCTCTTTGGGGTCGGAGCCGCCAACACAGAGGAGCCGTCGGCATCTTCTTCGCTTGGAGAAATGCCTCATCGCCTTGCGGTTCCACTCGAAAAAAGTGGTCTTCTTCATCGGTTGATACAATGGCGAGCTTTCTCGCCACCGATCGATGAATCGGCTTATGGAAGCCAAGCAGCCGGTGAACTTCTGCACATCCAACAGTCGGCTAGGTACCTCCATCCTCTCAATAGCCTTGATCTTCACAGGGTTGCACTCTATGCCGCGTTCGGAGACCAAAAAACCAAGGAGCTGGCCGGCTGGGACTCCGAACACGCATTTCTCTGGGTTGAGCTTGATCTGGAATCGGCGCAGATTCTCAAAGGTCTCTTTAAGATCCTCTAGCAGCGTCCCACGCTTCTCCGTCTTCACCACCACATCATCCACATAAACATGGGCATTCCTGCCTAGTTGCTTGAGGAGGCATTTCTGCATGCAACGCTGAAAGGTGGCGCCGGCATTCCTCAGGTAGAACGTCATCGTCAGGTAGCAGAAGGCTCCAAACGGCGTGATGAAGGCGGTCTTCAGCCTGTCTGCTGGATTCAGCTTGATCTGGTGATATCCTGAGTATGCGTCCAAAAAGCTCAACAGGTCGCATCCGGCTGTGGAGTCTATCACCTGATCAATCCTTGGCAGAGCGAATGGATCCTTCGGGCAGGCTTTGTTGAGGCTGGTGTAGTCGATGCACATCCTCCACTGCTTGTTCTTCTTCGACACTAGCACGGGGTTAGCCAACCACTCCGGAAAAAACACCTCCATGATGAAGCCGCTGCCGGAGCCGGCTATCTCTTCTCCTCGACTCTTCTCTTCTCTTGACAGTGGCGCAAGAGGCTACCTGACCGCTTCACATCTGGCCGACATGTAGCTTGTGCTCGGCGAATTCCGTCGGTACACCTGCATGTCCTTGGGGACCATGCGAAGATGTCCCGATTCTCACGGAGGAACTCGGAGAGCTCGCCTTCCTATTTCTTTGTCAAGGCGGTGCCCATGACAGCGTGCCTCTCTAGGTGCTCGGGTCCAAGGGTATCTTCTTGGTTTCTTTGGCCGGATTGAATGATCCTTCTGCCTCCGACTCCTTGGGGTCCGGCGACATCTCTGGCTGCTTCCCAGCCATCGCCACGACACGATCAAGGAGCCGCTTCTCGGCCGCGATCACCAAGGACTCGGCCAGCCGACTGCTCTCAGCCGCACAGGCGGACGACTTCTTATAGTCGCCGGCCACGGTCAGGATCCCCTTGGAAGTCGGCATCTTCATCTTGAGGTAGGCGTAGTGGGGAACCGCCATGAACTTGGCCAGGGCAGGCCGACCCAGCAGAGCGTGGTACGGGCTCTCCAAATCCACCACCTCGAACCAAATCGGCTCTCGGCGGAAATGATCTTTGTCTCCGAAGAGGACATCTATCAGGATCTTGCCAATCGGCGAACAGGAGAGGCCGGGTACGATCCCATGGAACACAGTGCGGCTGCTTTGCAGCTGCCTCCGTCTGATTCCGAGCTTCTCCATGGTATCCTTGTACAAGATGTTTATGCTGCTGCCTCCGTCTATCAGGACTCGCGAGAAGCGGGGCCCGCTTGTCGATGGCGGGGTTGCTCCAGAACCAAGGCGTAGAGCCGGACTCAGCATCACCTCTGGGTGATCTGCCCGACTCACCGATAGGCTTCTCGGACCAATGCATGAACTCGGGGCTTCGCGCCACTGCGTTAACTTCTTCTTGCTTCTTTGGCGCCGCTTTCGCCGGTCATCTGTCGATAGTGAACACTACGTGATGCTCCGTGCTCTTCCGAACTCATCTTGGACCGCGCCGATCGCCGTGCCGCCCGCTCTTGGAGGCGGCGCGAGGCATGGCGGCCCTGCGGCGGCGGAGGCGAGGCCGTCTCCTTGGCGATCTGACGAGCCAGTGGCACTTTCGGTGGTATGGTTCGACGGCCGGCCTTGCCATTGAAACTTGCAAGGACCATCGAGTTCGCTCATAGGAGAAAGCCGCAACCGTTGGACTTGCCGCCTTCGCCGCTTGGCGGGAGGCTGCCTTTCCGGCTCTTTGTTCTTCTACTGCTGCAACCTGCCGACTGTTGGAAGTCGGCTGGGGGGCTTTGCGCTTGTTGTCGCTCTGTTGCTGCCGTCGGTTGGCGTCTCCGGCCGGCGTCCTGGGAGCCTGGGGAATCACCTTGCCAGCCGCGTTGACTTGGATCTCCGTCTTCATAGAGGAATCGGCCGTGGCGTACTTGTCTGCCTATGACTAGCGGCTCGTCGAGGGTTCGGGCTCGTCGCAGAGGAGCTTGTGCTTGAGGAGGTGCCCTCCGGCACCGGCCGTAAAAAGTACTCGATGGCCTGCACCTCGTGCGCCCTCGCAGGAGTTTGAACTTCGCCCGGTAGCGTGAGATAGTCTCGCGTCGACTCCTCGGGGCCTTGCACGCACAAGGAGAGCTGGCGCGGCTTCGGAGGTCGCTTGTACGTGCTGGTGAAGTTGCGAATGAAGGCTTCGGTGAAGTCGACCCAGCTGTTGATGCTACGGGGCTTCAGGCTGTTCAGCCATGTCCGGGCTGTACCCTGGAGCATGAGGGGAACATACTTGACGGCGACTTCGCTTGTTGCCGTTGGCGTTGTGACGGCCGTTAGAGTAGTCTATCAGCCAATCCTCCGGCTTCACGGGCCGTGTATTTGGGCGTGTCTCGAGGGAGCGTGAACCCTTTGGGGAAGGGCTCGTCTCTGATGCGGGGCCCGAAACAAGGCGGACCCAGCTCGTCTTCTTCTTCTAACGCCAGGGACCTGTGGAGTCGATCGATCCGGTGGCGGGCGTCGTTCTCTCCAACTCCCTCTCGGCGGCCGAGGCGATCTCCGAGAGTCGGATGCTCGACAGGCGGCGGGGAGACTTCGTCGTTCTCTCCGGCGGGGAGGCAGATAATCATCTCGCCGCTCCACGCTGCTGGGCGGCCATCTTGGTCTCGCTTCGATGGAATGCGAGTCCGCTGTGGCTCGCAGCGGCTCCTTCTCTCTCCTCCGCGGACTCCGCCCGGTCGGCGTCCGGAGGTCGCGCCTTGATCTCGGCGAGGGGGTAAGTCGTCATTCTTCTGTTGCTGCGCGTCAGCGCGGCCGCCTGCCGCGTTTTGCACAGCAACCGCATCGAGGAGCTGCTGGACTCGCTCCGTCATCGCACGGCGCTCTTCGCCGTCGAGGTTCCTCAACTCCTCAGTCGCCGCTTGGGCGGCACGGATGTTCTCCGCAGGGGTGGCGTATACGGGGCGCTTCGCCCCGAACAGATCGGCGATGGCCGCGCCGCGCTCTCGGACCGCGCCAAGACGGCTCGGCCCAGTCGGAGCCGGCGAGCCACCTACAGCGCGATCCACCTCGCGCTGGTACGCCTCGGACAGGCGTCTCATGCTTGCCAACTTCTTGGCGCCTTCAATGAGCTGAAGGCGGCGCTCTTCCAGCATCTCTGCGTCCGCGTCCTCTGGGATGGGCGCGGACAGGTCTTGCAGGGCCGCAGGCAGCGGGTCCTGGGCGTTTTCACCGGAGTGCTCGCCGTGGCCGATGACAAGCACCTCCGTGACGGCGCTTCCGCCGCTCTCCTCGTACGGAAGCGGCTCGTCGTAAACCACCACGTTGGTGGGGAAGGTATCAAGCGATACGGCGTCGGAGTCGACCAACATCGGGTCGGAGGAGCCTATGGACTCCAAGTCTACGGCTTGAAGCTGCTCAAGGAGGCCCGCGAGAAGGTTCTCGGGGCCGCCCGCGCCGGTGCTTGGCGCAGGCTCGTCGGAGAGGCGCACCTCACCGACGAGTTCGGCGAGGCCGCTTCGCGCAGGGCGGTTCGGCGCGCCAAGCGATCGCGTCGATGCAACTCCATCTGGCGAAGCCGGCTGGCTGCGCTTCGCCAGAGGAAGAGGGTTCCGTCGAAACAGATCTCCGGACGACGGTGCACCTTGCCCCACGGTGGGCGCCAAATGTCGGGGGTTGGATGCGACATATGCCAACGGGTGGCTTATCATGGTGGGGGCGAGTAGAACGTCGCCGGTGCCTGGAAACGGATGAGGCGAAGACATGCACGCCGGCGAATCTTACCCAGCTTCGGGGCTCTCCGAGGAGATAATACCCCTACTGCTGCTCTGCGGGGTCTCCGCATGATCACTATGGGGTGATAGTACAATGGAGCTCCTCGAGCTGTATGGAGGCAGGAAGGAGCAAGGCTAGCTCTTTCCTTCTTGCTATATGTCTAAAACCTATCCAGGGCCGAACCCTTTGCATGGGTGCCCGGGGGGTTTATATAGGCCTACCCCCCGGGGGTACAAGGGTAATCCGACTGGGAGTGGCCCCCAGTCGTCAGTCTCTCTGGCAGCCGTCTTCTCCGCCGACTTCTGGGGCCCGCCGATCAAGGGTCCATGAACAGCCTGAGCCTCGGTCTGACACTCTTGATGACGCAGGCTTGGTCATGGGGTCGTGGGAACAGTGCCACCGCCTGTCAGGTGATCACTGCCGCCACTCCCCGTCCAATCTGGTTTATGGCTTGTGGGGCCCTGGCCAGGAGGCGGCCGACTCCGGGGAGGCCGACTCCTGTAGGGCCGTCTTCGGACTCTCCGGCCGAGCTCCTCTATCTCACTGACGGAGGGCCCGGCGATCTCCGGGCCGTACGCGCCGCCGTCGTGGGTACAGTGCTTTGTGCACTGTGGCTGAGGTCAGGGGTGGCATGGCAACAGTGCCGCGCCTCACCGGAGATCTCCTGGTGACGCGGCTCACCGTAGCCATGCCTTCCTCCCGTGGGTCCGAGGGGACAGCCACGACGGGCTGTACCCTGCGTTGGTCTTCGTGGAAGGTCGCGGGCCGACTCTCAGAGTCGGCCCCTTGAGAGGTCGCAAGCCCGGAGTCGGCTTGGTCCAGAGTCGCCGTCTGGGGACTCGGCTTCTTCGAAGGTCGCCAGCTGGGACTCGGCCTTCTCGAAGGTCGCCCTGCTGGGACTCGGCCTTCTCGAAGGTCGCCCTGCTGGGACTCGGCTGAGGGGCGCGGCCTGCCCCGATGTCTTGAAAGATCCTGGGTCCTGGGTCTGCCTACCCATGGCCCATTACTCCGACACTAAGACCTTTGAAAAGCTCAAGGAATTTCAGAGTGAGGTAGAGAATCAACGTGACCGAAAGATAAAGTTCTTACAATCAGATCGTGGGGGAGAATATTTAAGTCACGAATTTGGTACGCACTTAAGGAAATGTGGAATTGTTTCACAACTCACGCCGCCTGGAACACCTCAGCCTAACGGTGTGTCCGAACATTGTAATCGCACTCTATTGGATATGGTGCGATCTATGATGTCACTCACCGATTTACCGCTATCATTTTGGGGATACGCTCTAGAGACAGCTACGTTCGCTTTAAATAGGGCACAGTCTTAATCCGTTGAGACGACACCGTATGAATTATGGTTTGGGAAGAAACCTAAGCTGTCGTTTCTAAAAGTTTGGAGATGCGATGCTTATGTCAAGAAACTTCAACCTAAAAAGCTCGAACCCAAGTCGGAAAAATGCATCTTCATAGGATACCCTAAGGAAACCATTGGGTATACCTTCTACCTCAGATCCAAAGGCAAGATCTTTGTTGCCAAGAACGGGTCCTTTCTGGAGAAGAGTTTCTCTCGAGAGAAGTAAGTGGGAGGAAAGTAGAACTCGATGAAGTACTGCCTCTTGAACCGGAAAGTAGCGCAGCTCAGGAAAATGTTCCTGTGGTGCCTGCACCGACTAGAAAGGAAGTTAATGATGATGATCAAGGTACTCCGATCAAGTTGCTACTGAACTTCGAAGGTCCACAAGGACACGTTCCACACCAGAATGGTATGGCAACCCTGTCCTGGAAATCATGTTGTTAGACAACGGTGAACCTTCGAACTATGAAGAAGCGATGGCTGGCCCAGATTCCAACAAATGGCTTGAAGCCATGCAATCCGAGATAGGATCCATGTATGAAAACAAAGTACAGACTTTGACAGACTTGACCGATGATCGGCGAGCGATAGAAAATAAATGGATCTTTAAGAAGAAGACGAACGCGGATGGTAATGTTACCATCTATAAGGCTCGACTTGTCGCTAAGGGTTATCAACAAGTTCAAGGGGTTGACTATGATGAGACCTTCTCACCCGTAGTGAAGATGAAGTCCTTCCGAATCATGTTAGCAATTGCCGCATACTATGATTATGAGATATGGCAAATGGACGTCAAAACGGCATTCCTTAACGGCTTTCTTAAGGAAGAATTGTATATGATGCAGCCGGAAAGTTTTGTCGATCCTAAGAATGCTAACAAGGTATGCAAGCTCCAGCGCTCCATCTATGGGCTTGTGCAAGCATCTCGGAGTTGGAACATTCGCTTTAATGAAATGATCAAAGCATTTGGGTTTATGCAGACTTATGGAGAAGCCTGCGTTTACAAGAAAGTGAGTGGGAGCTCTGTAGCATTTCTCATATTATATGTGGATGCCATACTTTTGATGGGAAATGATATATAACTTTTGGATAGCATTAAGGCCTACTTGAATAAGTGTTTTTCAATGAAGGACCTTGGAGAAGCTGCTTACATATTAGGCATCAAGATCTATAGAGATAGATCGAGACGCCTCATAGGTATTTCACAAAACACATACCTTGATAAGATATTGAAGAAGTTCAATATGGATCAGTCCAAGAAGGGGTTCTTGCCTGTGTTGCAAGGTGTGAAATTGAGCTCGGCTCAATGTCCGACCATGGCAGAAGATAGAGAAAAGATTTGTGTCATCCCCTATGCCTCAGCCATAGGGTCTATCATGTATGCCATGATGTGTACCAGACCTGATGTAAACTTTGTCGTAAGTTTGGTAGGAAGGTACCAAAGTAATCCCGGCATGGAACACTGGACAGCGGTCAAGAACATCCTAAAGTACCTGAAAAGGACTAAGGATATGTTTCTCGTATATGGAGGTGACGAAGAGCTCGTCGTAAAGGGTTACGTCGAAGCTAGCTTCGACACAGATCTGGATGACTCTAAGTCACAAACCGGATACATGTATATTTTGAATGGTGGGGCAGTATGCTGGTGCAGTTGCAAGCAAAGCGTCGTGGCGGGATCTACATGTGAAGCGGAGTACATGGCAGCCTCGGAGGCAGCACATGAAGCAATCTGGATGAAGGAGTTCATTACCGACCTAGGAGTTATTCCCAATGCGTCGGGGACGATGACTCTCTTCTGTGACAACACTGCAGCCATTGCCCTTGCCAAGGAGCCCAGGTTTCACAAGAAGACCAGACACATCAAGCGTCGCTTCAACTCCGTTCGTGAAAATGTTCAAGATAGAGACATAGATATTTGTAAAGTGCACACAGATCTGAATGTCGCAGAACCGTTGACTAAACCTCTTCCGCGAGGAAAACATTATCAACACCAGAACTCTATGGGTGTTCGATTCATCACAATGTAACTAGATTATTGAGTCTAGTACAAGTGGGAGACTATTGGAAATATGCCCTAGAGGCAATAATAAAATGTTATTATTATATTTCCTTGTTCATGATAATTATCTATTGTTCATGCTATAATTGTGTTATCTGGAAATCGTAATACATGTGTGAATACATAGACCACAACATGTCCCTAGTGAGCATCTAGTTGACTAGTTCATTTATCAATGGATGGTTACGGTTTCCTGACCATGGACATTGGATGTCATTGATAACGGGATCATCTCATTGGGAGAATGATGTGATGGACAAGACCCAATCCTAAGCATAGCACAAGATCGTGTAGTTCGTTTGCTAGAGCTTTTCTAAATGTCAAGTATCATTTCCTTAGACCATGAGATCGTGTAACTCCCGGATACCGTAAGAGTGCTTTGGGTGTACCAAACGTCACAATGTAACTGGGTGGCTATAAAGGTATACTACAGGTATCTCCGAAAGTGTCTGTTGGGTTGACACGAATCGAGACTGGGATTTGTCACTCCGTATGACAGAGAGGTATCTCTGGGCCCACTGGGTAATGCATCATCATAATGAGCTCAATGTGACCAAGTGGTTGGTCACGTGATCATGCATTACGGTACGAGTAAAGTGACTTGCCGGTAACGAGATTGAACGAGGTATTGGGATACCGATGATTGAATCTCGGGCAAGTAACGTACCGAATGACAAAGGGAGTTGTATACAGGATTACTTGAATCCTCGACATCATGGTTCATTCGAGATCATCGTGGAACATGTGGCAGCCAACATGTATCCAGATCCCGCTGTTGGTTATTGGCCGGAGAGCTGTCTCGGTCATGTCTGCGTGATTCCCGAACCCATAGGGTCTACACACTTAAGGTTCGGTGACGCTAGGGTTGTAGAGATATGAGTATGCGGTAACCCGAAAGTTGTTCGGAGTCCCGGATGAGATCCCGGACATCACGAGGAGTTCTGGAATGGTCCGGAGGTGAAGATTTGTATATAGGAAGTCTAGTTTCGGCCACCAGGAAAGTTTCGTGGGTCACCGATATTGTACCGGGACCACCGGAAGGGTCCCGGGGGTCCACTGGGTGGGGCCACCTATCCTAGAGGGCCCCATGGGCTGAAGTGGGAGGGGAACCAGCCCCTGGTGGGCTGGTGCGCCCCCCTTTGGCCTGACCCTACGCCTAGGGTTGGAAACCCTAGGGGTGGGGGGCGCCCCACTTGGCTTGGGGGGCAAGTTCCCCCCTTGCCCCCCCCTTGAGATTGAATCTCTAGGGGGCCGGCGCCCCCTCAGGGCCCCTATATAAATAGGGGGGAGGGAGGGCTGCGCACCCTAGTCCCTGGCGCCTTCCTCTCCCCTCGCAACACCTCTCCATCTCGCTGAGCTTGGCGAAGCCCTGCCGAGATCACCGCTGCTTCCACCACCACGCCGTCGTGCTGCTGGATCTCCATCAACCTCTCCTTCCCCTGAAGGAAATATGCCCTAGAGGAAATAATAAAGTTATTATTTATTTCCTTATTTCATGATAATTGTATATTATTCATGCTAGAATTGTATTAACCGGAAACCTAATACATGTGTGAATATATAGACAAACAGAGTGTCACTAGTATTCCTCTACTTGACTAGCTTGTTAATCAAAGATGGTTATGTTTCCTAACCATGAACAAAGAGTTGTTATTTGATTAACGGGATCACATCATTAGTTGAATGATCTGATTGACATGACCCATTCCGTTAGCTTAGCACCCGATCATTTAGTATGTTGCTATTGCTTTCTTCATGACTTATACATGTTCCTATGACTATGAGATTATGCAACTCCCGTTTACCGGAGGAACACTTTGTGTGCTACCAAACGTCACAACGTAACTAGGTGATTATAAAGGTACTCTACAGGTGTCTCCAAAGGTACTTGTTGGGTTGGCGTATTTCGAGATTAGGATTTGTCACTCCGAATGTCGGAGAGGTATCTCTGGGCCCTCTCGGTAATGCACATCACTTAAGCCTTGCAAGCATTGCAACTAATGAGTTAGTTGCGAGATGATGTATTACGGAACGAGTAAAGAGACTTGCCGATGCGAGATTGAACTAGGTATTGGATACCGACGATCGAATCTCGGGCAAGTAACATACCGATGACAAAGGGAACAACGTATGTTGTTATGCGGTCTGACCGATAAAGATCTTCGTAGAATATGTAGGAACCAATATGGGCATCCAGGTCCCGCTATTGGTTATTGACCGGAGACGTGTCTCGGTCATGTCTACATTGTTCTCGAACCGTAGGGTCCGCACGCTTAAAGTTACGATGACAGTTCCTTTAAGAGTTTATGTATTTTGATGTACCGAAGGTTGTTCGGAGTTCCGGATGTCATCACGGACATGACGAGGAGTCTCGAAATGGTCGAGACATAAATATTGATATATTGGACGACTATATTCAGACACCGGAATTGTTCCGGGTGATTTCGAGAAACCGGAGTGCCGGGGGTTACGGAACCCCGGAGAGTTATGGGCCACATGGGCCTTGGTGGGAAGAGAGAGGGGTGGCCAGGGTGGGCCGCACTACCCCTCTCCCTCTGGTCCGAATTGGACTAGGAGGGGGCGGGCGCCCCCCTTTCGTTTCCCCCTCTCCCCCTTCCTTCCCCCTCCTAGTAGGAGTAGGAAAGGAGGAATCCTACTCCTACTAGGAGGAGGATTCCTCCTCCTTGGTGCGCCCCAAGGGGCCGGCCAGCCTCCCCCCTTGCTCCTTTATATACGGGTGCGGGGGGCACCCCATAGACACACAAGTTGATCTGCGTGATCATTCCTTAGCCGTGTGCGGTGCCCCCCTCCACGATATTACACCTCGGTCATATTGTAGCGGTGCTTAGGCGAAGCCCTACGACAGTTGAACATCAAGATCGTCACCACGCCGTCGTGCTGACGGAACTCCTCCCCGAAGCTTTGCTGGATCGACGCCCGGGGTGTGTCATCGAGCTGTACGTGTGTCAAGAACTCAGAGGTGCCGGAGTGACGGTGCTTGGATCGGTTGGACAGGGATGACGTACGACTACTTCCTCTATGTTGCGTCAATGCTTCCGCTTCGGTCTAGGGTACGTAGACAACACTCTCCCCTCTCGTTGCTATGCATCACCATGATCTTGCGTGTGCGTAGGATTTTTTTTGAAATTACTACGTTCCCCAACAGTGGCATCAGATCCTAGGTTTTATGCGTTGATGTTATATGCACGAGTAGAACACAAGTGAGTTGTGGGCAATACAAGTCATACTGCTTACCAGCATGTCATACTTTGGTTCGGCGGTATTGTTGGATGAAGCGGTCCGGACCGACATTACGCGTACGCTTACGCGAGACTGGTTCTACCGACGTGCTTTGCACACAGGTGGCTGGCGGGTGTCGGTTTCTCCAACTTTAGTTGAACCGGTGTGTGCTACGCCGGTCCTTGCGAAGGTTAAAACAGCACTAACTTGACGAACTATCATTGTGGTTTTGATGCATAGGTAAGAACGGTTCTTGCTTAGCCCGTAGCAGCCACGTAAAATTTGCAACAACAAAGTAGAGGACGTCTAACTTGTTTTTGCAGGGCATGTTGTGATATGATATGGTCAAGACGTGATAAGATATAAGTTGTTGTATGAGATGATCATGTTTTGTTGAAGTTATCGGCAACTGGCAGAAGCCCTATGGATGTCTCTTTGTTGCATAAGATGCAAGTGCCAAATAATTGCTTTACTTTATCGCTATACGATAGCAATAGTTGCAAGAGCAATAGTTGGTGAGACAACCATGTGATGACACATTGATATAGATCAAAATGATGAAGATCATGGTGTCGTACCGTGATGATAGAGATCATGACAGTACTTTGGAGATGGAGATCAAAGGCGCAAGATGATCATGGCCTTATCATGTCACATATTTTGATTGCATATGATGTTTATCTATTATACATCTTATTCTTGCTTTGATTGACGGTAGCATTTTAAGATGATCTCTCACTAATTATCAAGAAGTGTTCTCCCTGAGTATGCACCGTTGCCAAAGTTCGTTGTGCCTGCACACCACGTGATGATCGGTGTGATAAGCTCTCGTCCATCTACAACAGGTTCAAGCCAGTTTTGCACACGCCGAATACTCGAAGTTAAACTTGACGAGCCTAGCATATGCAGATATGGCCTTGGAGCACGGAGACCGAAGGTCGGCGTGAATCATATAGTAGATATGATCAACATAGTGATGTTCACCATTGAAAACTACTCCATCTCACGTGATGATCGGTTATGGTTTAGTTGATTTGGATCACATCATCACTTAGATGACTAGAGATGTCTGTCTAAGTGGGAGTTCTTAAGTAATATGATTAATTGAACTTAAATTTATCATGAACTTAGTCCCGTAGTATTTTGCAAATTATGTTGTAAGATCAATAGCTTGCATTGTTGCTTTCATATGTTTATTTTGATATGTTCCTAGAGAAAATTGTGTTGAAAAATGTTAGTAGCAATGATGCGGATTGGATCCGCGATCCGAGGTTTATCCTCATTGCTTGCACGTAAGAATTATGTCCTTAATGCACCGCTAGGTAGATGACCTATTGCGGAGCGGATGTAGGCGTTATGAGCGTTTGGCTAGCTCAATATGATGACTACTTGATAGTTTTGTGCACCATGCTTTATGGCTTAGAATCGGGACTTCAAAGATGTTTTGAACATCATGGACCATATGAGATGTTCCAGAATTGAAGTTAATATTTCAAGCAAATACCGAGTTGAGAGATATGAAGTCTCCAACAAGTTCTATAGCTAAAAGATGGAGGAGAATCGCTCAACTAGTGAGCATGTGCTCGATTGTCTGGGTACTACAATCGCTTGAATCAAGTGGGAGTTAATCTTCCGGATAAGATAGTGATTGACAAATTCTCTAGTCACCATCACCAAGTTAGTAGAACTTCGTGATGAACTATAGTACGCAAGGGATGATGAAAATGATTCCCGAGTTTTTCATGATGATGAAATCGATGAAGGTAGAAATCAAGAAAGAACATCAAGTGTTGATGGTTAACAAGACCACTAGTTTCAAGAAAAGGGCAAAGGGATAGAAGGGAACTTCAAGAAGAATGGAAAGCAAGTTGCTGCTCAAGTGAAGAAAGCCAAGTCTGGACCTGAGCCTGAGACTAAGTACTTCTACTGCAAAGGGACTGGTCACTAGAAGCAGAACTACCCCAAGTGTTTGGCGGATAAGAAGGATGGCAAAGTGAACAAAGGTATATTTGATATACATGTTATTGATGTGTACTTTACTAGTGTTTATAGCAACCCCTAGGTATTTGGTACTGGTTCAGTTGCTAAGAGTAGTAACTCGAAACGGGAGTTGCAGAATAAACAGAAACTAGTTAACGGTGAAGTGACGATGTGTGTTGAAAGTAGTTTCAAGATTGATATGATCATCATCGCACACTCCCTATACTTTCGGGATTAGTGTTGAACCTAAATAAATGTTATTTGGTGTTTGCGTTGAGCATGAATATGATTTGATCGTGTTTATTGCAATACGGTTATTCATTTAAGTAAGAGAATAAACTGTTGTTCTGTTTACATGAATAAAACCTTATATGGTTACACACCCAATGAAAATGGTTCATTGGATTTCGATCGTAGTGATACACATATTCATAATATTGAAACCAAAAGATGCAAAGTTAATAATGATAGTGCAACTTATTTGTGGCACTTGCCGCTTAGGTCATATTGGTGTAAAGCGCATGAAGAAACTCCATGCTGATGGGATTTTGGAATCACTTGATTATGAATCACTTGATGCTTGCGAACCATGCCTCATGGGCAAGATGACTAAGACTCCGTTCTCCAGAACAGTGGAGCAAGCAACTGACTTATTGGAAATAATACATACTGATGTATGCGATCCGATGAGTCACTAGTGCAGAACCGGGCATTAGCACCGGTTCAGAGGTTCACCTAGTAGTGCGGTTACATAACCGCACTAAATTGCGGTCACTAAAGCCCCTCGTCGGGATATGCCTTGGCGTAAACCGCCGGAAGGATAAACCGCCGGACTTGGCGATTCACCGTGACCTGCATGCACTGGATGATTCTGATTCATTGGTAATCCGCCAGGTAGTCGGAGAGCAACAAGACCCGGTGGCCTGTCTGGCGGTTCATGAAGGCCGGTTCAACCATTGTGGGCCAGTTTAAGAGGAAAGGAATATTTGCCTTACAAGGGGTTAAGACTAGGACTTGTATCCGGTTTGTATTAGAGATAGACTAGTCCTAATCCTAATAGGACTCCACATGTAAACCGCCCCTTCAACATATATAAGGAGGGGCAGGGCTCCCCAAAGAGGGACAAGTTACAAGCAACAAGCAATAATCTCTAGGGCTAGACACAATTAGGAGAGCCGGTTTACGGCGACTCCCCATGAGCATAATGAGATCTAGCCTCAAACAGCATGTAGGGTTGTTACCGGATGATGTTTCCTGGGGCCCGAAGCTGTCTAAACCCTTGTCTTGCGTGTTGATCCGCCCTGCGTCTCTCGTCCCACTCAACCCCTCTCGAGCTACCACATAGATGCGTTGGCCTCACGACTAAGTCCTGACACTAAGGACATCTGCCGTGACAAATCCACGACACCCCCTTTAGTACCGGTTCAGCATGAACCGGTGCTAAAGGGCAACCACGTGGCACGAGCCAGCTCCGGGGGCCTGGAGCCCTTTAGTACCGGTTGGTAAGACCAACCGGTACTATAAGGTTTGGTTTTTTTAGTTTTATGATTTCTTTTTCATTTAATTTTGTGTTTCCATTTTAATTCTTTTTCGTTTGCTGGTATTTTATGATACTACACATTGTACACGTTATGCATATATATATATATATGTATATATATATATATATAAATAGAATTTCTAGTAGAACCAATCATGCATATATATATCATCAATGTCTCACAAACCACCATATTAATTAATTCACACATACACACATGTATAGCTATATACAATTTCTCCTACATATGAATGATGCCTTCAGAGCCAGTGGCATTAGCCTAATTGGTGCCTTCGGAGCAAGATGACAATTGGAAGTGATTTTCATGGGGGCGGTAGCGGGTAATAGAATTCTCCCTTCGGATTTATGACCTGGTCGAGCAAAAATCTTGCTATTTCCTCTTGAAGTGCTTCTACGCGCTCCGTTTCTATGAGCTTCTCCCGCACCTCTTTGAACTGTTAAGAAGGAGATCAATATGCATGTGTATTAGTTGTGTGACTAGATATCGATAATGGTGTAAAAATTGTGAATAGTGTTCTAACAAGCGTACCCATTCCTGTCTTTGAGATCTGCTCCTTTCGGACGCCATCATGCGAATGTTCTCGCAAACGCAGGATGCACACAGATCAGTCCCCGACGCCTGCTTCAGGGCCTTTACGAGAATGGAATTTGATTAGATTAAAATTAATCAAGCATGATAATTAAAGAGATGGCAGCTAGCTAGCTAGCTAGTACTACTTAATTGCTTACCTTGGGTCGAAACCGTTTAAGCTTTTTTTTCATTCGCCGGGCGTGACGACGATGAACCTTGCCCAAGCCCTGCCCTCTGACAAAGAAAATGAATAAAGGGGTTATTAAATAGTTAATATCATGAAATGACGAACTAAATAGGCCGAGATATATAGTTAATAATGATTGAAATTACCTATTGACTATCCCATACAAGATGTTATAGTCAGTTTTTTCTAAGATTAGTGAGTCCAAGATTTCAACTGTTCAAGGCCAAATTTAATGATACACAAGACCCAAGAAATCTGCATGCACACACGCTTGCATGTCTTAATTAAGGGGCATATATAAGCAAAAACATGTAGCTAGCTAGTAGGCAAAAACAGAGAATTTGTAGTACAAGACAAAGTGTGACTCACTTTGAAGTTGTAAGGAAGTAGTATATCTTCATTGTATTTGAGGCGCTTCAAGAACTCTAGCATGCTGTCCTCTCGTTCTTTTGCCGACATTCATTTATCTTCCATGTGTATTCATTAACGGTGTTTGGGTCAATGAACCCAATGCCAAAGCGCCCACCTTTTCTCATTTCATATATCTTCATCCTGCATAATACCACAGAAAATAATATAGTGAGGATAATTACAGGTAATGATTGATCAAAAGGATCACTACAGCTAGCTTGAGACTTAAATTATAGAAAGAAATCACTTACGTGAGACAATAGCAATCGATTTAGATTTGTCGAAAAGCGCCTTGATTGTATAACTGAAACAGTTCTAAATACTCAACGGACACAGCTTTCTCATGGAAGTAATGGTCCTGCTTGACATTCACCATGAGGGACAATCGATCTGAAATCTTGGTAATGTTCATGTACCATTGATGCAATTCATACATTCTCGTTGGGAGGTTCTTGACCTTGTCTGGCGTGACCAAAGGTTGGTCCCGGACATATTTCTGTTTTATTTCATCCTCTCTAAGAAAAGGCATGGGCTCGATCTCGAGGAGTTGTCCAATAGTGATGTTGAGAACTTCAGCCTGCATTATATGCTCCTCCTTTATTACCACATTGCCCACCTCGAGAACGTGCACTGTTTGCCCACAATAATATTGGGCGTATGTATTACACCGTTGTTGGCACAACAAGCGAGGGATCGATTATACCTGTTCTCCCAAATGGGGAATGGTTTTCCAGCATTTTTGGCAGCTGCTTCTTGTTTGCTCGATCCCGATGTAGACGTGCTTTCGCCTCCCTTTGTAGACGTGCTCGATTTAACTTCCCGATGTGGCGCTCATAGTCTGTGTCAACGGGCTTGGGAGCTGGTGGTTGAGCCATCGAATGAAGTGGTCAATCGCTTCCTCGTGCACTTTCTCCCTTGGCGGCGGTGGCGGTTTCGGTGCAAAATGGGCTTCCACCTCGGCCTTCGATATGGCTGTGATTTCCTCCTCGGACCTGTCATAAGACCTCTGCGGAAGAGGCTTGAGGGTTGGACCATATTTATATCGCTTGCCTCCTCCTGTACTTCCTGTACTACCTCGACTCGTACCGCTACGCACCATAGCTGCGGGTGTCTCTTCTGCGATTGCCGAGGCGGCGGAGACGGCCGACGGGCTAAGTTGGACGAGGAGGAGTGGCTGAGGTTGTGCCGACTTGGAGGAGGAGGATGTCCGACGCTGTGGCGGACTTGGAGGAGGAGGATTGTCTGACACTTTCCGGACTTGGAGGAGGAGGAGGGCCTGACACTTTGCCGGACTTGGTGGACTTGCAGGAGCGGAGTCTGCTGACTCGGTGGCGGACTTCGACGAGGACTCGGCCGACACGGTGTCGGTGGCCTTGAAAGATGATGCAATCCTTTTTCCATAGGATGATACGATGTTTGGCCTCTCCGAGAAAGCGCTCGCCGTCACCTCCAGCAATGTCAAGGTGTAGCCCCGAATATGGTGGGTCCACCACCTCATCAACCAAGACACGAGCATAGCCCGCTGGAATCGGGTTGCAATGGAAGGTTGCCTCGGGGGGATTTGTGAAAGCAAAGCCGTCCGCCACATTCATGGATATGTTCTTCATTTTGACGTGTAGCTCGCAGTTAGTGTTCTCCGTGATGTCATCCACGGGGTATCTACCCAGGATTGCGTCGTCCGGGACGGAACCCACGCTGCTTCTCGGCATGGATGGGTCGATGCTATCCATGCTGGATCATTCGCCACCGATGCAACTCTTTGAGACCCCTTTAATGGGTAAGTGAGTCGATCTGCTCCTGCTTGCCGCTGGAATTTGACAGCCAATTCCGCTTGACTTGCTTCTAGGCCTTGAAGGCATTCATAGTCCCGCTTCTCTGCTCCTCCTCCATCTTCCTCTTCTTCTCCTCCATAATCTTCTTTCTCGCACGGGTTCTCGTAGTCGGTGTTCCATTCGAAAACCCTCATACCATGGAATAGCGCCCTTGCCTCGTGTTCTTCCCGGTGTTCAGATTTCCCAGGCGCGATAAGCTCGTCGTTCTCTCTGTTGGGCTGGAACACCCCGATCGTGCCTCTTCTATTGCAACAAGTATCGCATCGTCGGCTCCTTCAGACTTGCCCTCGTCAAACATTGCTGTCTCGGGTCCAACTCCCCCCATGCGCATAGAACCAAGTCCTAACCCTGGGGGGCCAGCTCTTAGTAGTCGGAGTGACACCTGCATCCTCCATCTCTTTCTCAGACTTATCCCACATAGGCATTGCCACCGCATAGCCACCTGGCCCCAGCTTATGGAACTTATCCTTTTTTTTCGGCATTCTTCTTGTTTATTCTCGACCGTTCCTTAGCTAATTCTGAATCCTTGAATTTCACGAAATCGTCCCAATAATCACGTTGGTTCTCTAGTGTTCCCTTGAATACTGGAGTCTTCCTTCCTCCCTTGACATACTTCTTCCATTCACGATTCTTGTGGTTCTTGAATGCAATCGCCATCATCCTATGAGAAGCCTCCTTGAATTTCTGCACATCATACGTGAAATGATCCGTAGGGTGAAATGTTCCATGAGAGTATCCCAAAGCAGATCTTTTTGATTCTTGTCGACAAAAGTAACATCTGGACGTGGCTTTGCTGGCTCTCTCCATTCTTGAAGTTTGATCGGGAGTTGGTCCTTCACAATAACTCCGCACTAACGAACGAACTTGTTCGCAATCTTCTTAGGCGCCAATGGTTTGCCAGTAGGGCTGCATGCCTCGATATTGTACTTTACGCCCGGCTTCAACTTTTTGTTCGGGCCTCGTTTCGTCATTTTGCTTGAATATTTGCTCGATCCGGATGGCTGAAAGAACAAAGATCGATTCGTTAATATATCTTCAAGTCATTTAAAACATGTGATGATCACCAGATGCCTGCTTATATAAATATATATACCTTGCCGGTCTTTGTTGTTTCAGGATCAACATGTTCTTCGTCATCGTCATAATCGTAGTTCATGACTTCATCAATTTGGTCGTCGCGATCGAATATCATATCACCCTCTCCGGTGTTGTTTAGAAATTCGGAGCCGTCATAATCTTCTTCATTCGATTATCATCGGCCCACAGTATCATATCGAACATGGTCTGCATTCTCCTCTCTCGTCAGTATTATGCGCCATAGCTTTTGTTTAACTAATCCAAAAGAAATATAAAACAATTTAGTATTCAAATTACATCATCTCGAATAATAGATATAATCTCAATACATCGCCTCGAATAATATATAATATTGAATAGTACATCACGGCTATTAGCTAATAAAGATTGAATACTACGAAGAATCTAGGACACTCGCGGTTCCTCCGGCGCGGTGGACACCCAAAGAGAAGGAACCTCACAGATCATACCAAGTGAGATCCCCAAAGAAATCGCCACGTATTGGAGAACCTGCCGCCCTCTAACGCAACCATGTAGCGATGGACGTGCTCGTCCTCCTCCTCGACACGGCGACGTACCACCTCCGGCGGGCCGGGTCCTCGCACCAAATCGCCCACGCGAACGCCACCAAACGAGATCGGGTCGACGACGGGACCCGGCCGGGTTCCTCATCAAGCGGCGCGCCCTCGAGCAGCACCTCCCAGTGCCAGCCAGCGAGCCAGTCCGGACATGGGTCTGCTGGGCGTCGTCATGACGGGTCGACGGCGAGGATGCGGGCCGGGCATCGTCGAGAACAAATACTAGCTATATGCCCGCAAAAAGTAACATTTTTTAATGATTGGATTTTGATAACTAAAATTGCTAACATTTCTATATAACACTAATTATGTTAATCTAAATAATCTAAATAACACTAAAATTTCTAACATTTCTAACATTTCTATATAACACTAATTTCTAACATTTCTATATAACACTAATTTCTAACTTATTAAGCACTAATTATATCCATCTAACATGCATTCATACATATATAATAGTGAAAAAATAATGATCTAAATAATCTAAACTAATTAAACATACAGAATATGTGTGTGTGTGTGTGTGCTAATTAAACACTAATTATCTAAACTAATTAAACATACAAAATAATAATCTAAATAATCTAAACTAATTAAAGACTAATTATCTAAACTAATTAAACATGCTTGTGTGTGTGTGTGTGCGGGCTCGGGAGGGCTCACAATGGCGGCAGCGACGGCGAGGCAACAAAGCGGCGACGAGGCGGCAACACGGCGGGACGGGACAGCGCGACGGGAAGGGGACGGCGCGACGGGACGGGGCCGGGCGGCGACGGAGACAAGGGCGGCAGGACGGACGGGGCAGCACGGGATGGGGGCGGCGACGGAGACGAGCGGCGATTTGAGACGATCGAGGGCGGCGGCAGCGGCGTCGGAGACGAAACAGAGGAACGAACGAGAGGGAAAACGAAATTTCGCACTCTAGCATATATAGAGGGCACCTTTAGTACCGTTGGAGCCACCAACCGGTACTAAAGGCCTGTTTTGGCCAGGCCAAGCGGCGGAAGCGACCCCTTTAGTACCGGTGGTGGCACAAACCGGTACTAGGTCTCTTTAGTACCGGTTTGTGCCACGACCGGTACTAAAGGGGGTTGCGCTTGCAGTGCGGTGCGGCAAGTTTAGTCCCACCTCGCTAGTCGAGGGCTACCGACCGGTTTATAAGCCCGGTCAGTAGCTCTCTCGAGCTCCTCTCCTAACCAGGCCCACTTGGGCCAACCTATCCTCTTCGCCTAGTGGGCCTCTCAAGCCTTGGCTCTGCATCCCGCCCAACGAAAGGTTGTGTCACTAGTCGTATGCAGGCCGCTTTGCCCCAGTAGGCGTGCTTTTTTTTTCTTAATTTTTTTGCTTTATTTTTTTGTTTTATTTATATTTGAGTTGTTTTTTTTGCTATATTTAGAGTTTCTTTGTGAATATTTTTGCTTTAGGTACAAAAAATTACAAACTTTCTGTTAGTGCCGGTAGATTTCATATTTGAATAGTTTAAATTTTGAATTATTTGAAATTTGTGTGAATCACTAGTTTGTGAATAACTTAACTTTGAAAAAAGTTTTTTTAGTGATTCTTTTTTCTTTTGTTTAATATTAGTGTGTTTTATCATTATATTCAATTTAGTAATGCTTAGGTTATTTAAAAAATGAAATGCCTTTGTAACAGTTCAGTTTTCGTCGGAAACCCTGATACTTCGAAAGAGATTGTCCATTTTGTACACGAAGTGCATCTAGTTTTTGCTGTAACCCTCTCTACTTTCTTGCACATGCTATTTGTATGAAATTATGATACCATGCCAGCTTTCAACCTTTTCTGAGTTCATTTGAATTGCTTTTCAATTTCAGGGTCATTTAGCTGGAAAAAAAATCAGTAAATGCATGAATAGAATTTGTTTGTACATAAAATTTCTTCGTGTTTCAAATTCCAAAACACATAACTACCCTAACTATTACAGACATTCCCTCCTGGGTGTGAAACACAGAAGAAAGTGATGATAGTGAAGCCGATCACATCCCAGATCTTTGGGTGTGAAACTTTTTCTTCGTGTGTGTCCCTTTGCTTGCGTAACCATGGAAAATCTTCATCATTTAACGGGATGCTCGGGTTAATATTCACCGTGAATGGAGCAATTTCATCAAACTTTTCATAATCTTCCGACTTGTCTGTCTTGTCATCCACTCCCACAATGTTTCTCTTCCCGTAAAGAACTATGTGCCGCTTTGGCTCATCGTGCGATGCATTCGCTTCCTTATCTTTTCTTTTTCTTGGCTTGGTAGACATGTCCTTCACATAAAAAACCTGTGCCACATCATTGGCTAGGACGAATGGTTCGTCTGCATCACGCAAGATTGTTGAGATCCACTGTTGTCATTCCGCATCGCGGGTCTTCCGTTACCCGCCTCGTGTCATATTGACCCATTTGCACCAAACAAAGGGACCTTTAAACCACGTCGATAGTCAAGTTCCCATATGTCCCGTATATAACCATAATATGTTTCCTTTCCCATCTTGGTTTTTGCATCAAAGCGACACCACTGTTTTGGTTGGTGCTCTTCTTATCTTGGGCGATCGTGTAAAATGTATTACCATTTATCTCGCACCCTTTGAAAGTCATTATATTCAAGATGGTAATCGGGACAACAAGTACAGGTCATCTTCAATAGAGGTGTCATGCATGGTACGTATTCGCAACCAGTTGGCGAAACTCCTGGTTTGTTCACGTGTAATCCATCATCGACCGCCCGGGTGTTTGGAGCGTAGCAAATTCTTGTGTTCATCCATATACGGAGCTACCAAGGTGGAATTCAGAGAACTGTGTGGTGTGCTTCAAAGAGAGAATGTCCGTCCATACATATTATTTGTTCCCCTCCTAGCGCGCCTTTTCCATCCATCTGCGCCTTATGCCGCGATTCAGAACACCAATCGGCTTAAGGTCGAATAAAGTCAATACAAAACTCAATGACCTCCTCATTTTGATGGCCCTTGGAGATGCTTCCTTCGGCCTAGCACGGTTATGAACATATTTCTTTAAGACTCCCATGAACCTCTCAAAGGGGAACATATTGTGTAGAAATACATGACCCAAAACGTTAATCTCTTCGCATAGGTGAACTAGGACGTGCGTCATGATGTTGAAGAAGGATGGTGCGAACACCAACTCGAAACTGACAAGACATTGCACCAAATCATTCTGTAACCTTGGTATGATTTCTGGATCGATTACCTTCTGAGAGATTGCATTGAGAAATGCACATAGCTTCACAATGGCTAATCGAACATTTTTCGATAGAAGCCCCCTCAATGCAACAGGAAGCAGTTGCGTCATAATCACGTGGAAGTCATGAGACTTTAGGTTCTAGAACTTTTTCTCTGCCATGTTTATTATTCCCTTTATATTCAACGAGAAGCCAGATGGTACCTTAATACTGAGCAGGCATTCAAAGAAGATTTCCTTCTCTTCTTTGGTAAGAGCATAGCTTGCATGACCCTGATGTATGCCGTCTTCTCCGTGCATACGTTGCTGGTCCTCCCGTGCCTCAGGTGTATCTTTTGTCTTCCCATACATGCCCAAGAAGCCAAGCAGGGTCACGCAAAGATTCTTCGTCACGTGCATCACGTCGATTCCGGAGCGGACCTCTAGGTCTTTCCAATATGGCAGGTCCCAAAATATAGATTTCTTCTTCCACATGGGTGCGCGTCCGTTCGCGTCCTTCGGAACAGGTTGTCCGCCAGGACCCTTTCCAAATATCACCTTCAAATCCTTGACCATATCATGTACATCAGCACCAGTACGGTGGCGAGGCTTCGTCCGTGATCCGCCTCACCTTTGAAATGCTTGCCTTTCTTTCTTCACGGATGCCTGCTCGAAGAAATCGGCGATGTCCTGTACACATTCTTCTTACAACTATTCAAATATATACCGTCGGTATCATCCAAACAAGTCGTGCATCTGCGGTATCCCTTGTTTGTCCGTCACGAAAGGTTACCGAGAGCAGGCCAATCATTGATGGTCACGAACAGCAACGCCTTTAGGTCAAATTCTTCCCCATGTGCTCATCCCACGCCGCACACCTGTTCCATTCCACGCTTGTAAGAGTTCTTCAACTAATGGCCTTAGGTACACATCAATGTCGTTGCCGGGTTGCTTAGGGCCTTGGATGAGCACCGGCATCATAATGAACTTCCGCTTCATGCACAACCAAGGAGGAAGGTTATACAAACATAGAGTCACAGGCCAGTGCTATGGTTGCTGCTCTGCTCCCCAAAAGGATTAATGCCATCTGCGCTTAGACCAAACCATACGCTCCTTGCGTCATCTGCAAACTCCTTCCCGTACTTTCTTTCGATTTTTCTCCACTGCGACCCGTCAGTGGGTACTCTCAACTTTCCGTCTTTCTTACGGTCTTCTCTGTGGCATCGCATCGCCTTGGCATGCTCTTTGTTTTGGAACAAACGTTTCAACCATGGTATTATAGGAGAATACCACATCACCTTGGCAGGAATCTTCTTCCTGGGGCACTCGCCCTCGACATCACCAGGCTCATCGCGGCTGATCTTATAGCGCAATGCACCACATACCGGGCAAGCGTTTTCAAATCCTCATACTCACCGCGGTAGAGGATGCAATCATTAGGGCATGCATGTATCTTCGCACCTCTAACCCTAGAGGGCGACAACCTTCTTTAACCAGACGTACTCTCGGGCAATTCGTTGTCCTTTGGAAGCATATCCTTTATCATTACCAAAGAACTTTCCAAATCCCTTGTCAGATACACCATTCTCTGCCTTCCATTGCAGCAATTCCAGTGTGGTGCCCAGCTTTTTCTTGTCACCTACGCAATTCGGGTACAACAATTTTTTGTGATCGTCTAACATGCGCTGCAACTTCTTCTTCTCCAAATCACTTGCGCAGTTTCTCTTTGCATCGGCAATGGCCCGACCTAGATCATCAACGGGCTCATCTAATGCCTCTTCTTCAGCTTCTTCCCACATTGCCGACTCAACTTCTTCCCGCATTACTAGCTTAGCTTCTTCCCCCATTGTTGTATCATCGTATTCAGGGAACCCATGGTCAGGATAGCTGTCGTCGTCCTCTTCTTCTTCACTGCCTTCCATCATAACCCCGCTTTCTCCGTGCTTGGTCCAAACATTATAGTAGGGCATGAAACCGGACTCAAACAGGTGGACGTGAATGGATCTTGACGTAGAGTAATTGTGACCATTCTTACAGCCAAAGACATGGACAAGGCATAAAACCATCCGCTGCTTGTTTGCCTCGGCCATAAGCGAGAAAAGTATGCACGCCCTCAACGAACTGGGAGAGCATCGGTCATCGTACATCCATTGCCGCTCATCTTCATTACACAACACGAATAGACCAAATTAATACAAGTTCATACATAAAGTTCATACAACACTTAAATGCAACAAACAAATAACTCTCTAGCTAAAGCATTTAAATGCAACAACAAATGCGATCAAGATCGCAACTAAGGTAACAATTGATCCAACAGCATAATGATACCAAGCCTCACTATCGATGGCATATTTTCTAATCTTTCTAATCTTCAAGCGCATTTTCTCCATCTTGATCTTGTGATGATCGACGACATCGGCAACATGCAACTCTAATTCCATCTTCTCCCCCTCAATTCTTTTCAATTTTTCTTTCAAGTACTCGTTTTCTCTTTCAACTAAATTTAACCTCTCAACAATAGGGTCGGTTGGAATTTCTGGTTCACATACCTCCTAGATAAAAAAATATCTATGTCAACTTGATGGGCATAATTTGTCATAAAAATGAAATGCAACAAATAGTTTTAAAAGAGAATATACCACATCCGAATCATAACAAGGACGAGGGCCGACGGGGACGGATATCAAAACCATGGCACTATGTATAACAAACAACGTACGGGTAAGATAATTATTACATGATTAACTATATATCCAAATCACACAAACATCAAATTTTTAAATAAAATTTCATGAACAAGAGGCTCACCACAAGGTGGTGCCGGCAATGGGACGGTGCGGGCGATCGACGGTGGTTACGACGGAGATTTAGAAGGCACTAAGTAAACCACACCTACATATGCAAACTAAGTGTTATTTTTGACTTCAAATTGCATATAAATCAAATACTAGCACATATATATATATATATTTCCTCCCAAATTACTAAACTCACAAATTAATAACTATATAAAGCATTGCAAGAGCTAATCTAGCAATGAGAGATGAAAGGACAAAGTTGCTAACCTTTGTGATCACTTGAATGGATGGGGGCCTTCAAATCTTGACAAATTTTGGGCAAAACGTGTGATGAGCTCGAGGGGAAGAGGAAGAACAGAGAGGAGAGGAGAGGGGAAAGGGGGAAGAACAGAGCGAGCTGGACGAAGGGTTTATATGCAGGAGGACCTATAGTACCGGTTCGTGGCATGAACCGGTACTAAAGGTGCTGGAGGGGGCCCAGACTGACAACATCCTGCCACCACCCTCATTAGTACCAGTTCGTAGCACGAACCGGTGCTAAAGGTTAGCCATGAACCGGTACTAATGAGAGCGGCCCGGCTAGCCGTTGGAACCAGCACTAATGTATACATTTGTGCCGGCTCTAATACAAACCGACACTAATGTGCTTCACGTTTGACCCTTTTTCTACTAGTGAGTGTTAAGGCTCGCGGCGGGTATCATTATTTTCTGACCTTCACAGATGATTTGAGCAGATATGGGTATATCTACTTGATGAAACATAAGTCTGAAACATTTGAAAAGTTCAAAGAATTTCAGAATGAAGTGGAAAATCATCGTGACAAAAAAAATAAGGTTTCTACGATCTGATCGCGGAGACAAATATTTGAGTTACGAGTTTGGTCTTCAATTAAAACAATGTGGAATAGTTTCACAAATACATGCCACCTGGAGCACCACATCATAATGGTGTGTCCGAACGTCATAACCGTACTTTATTGGATATAGTACAATCTATGATGTTTCTTACCGATTTACCAATATCGTTTTGGGATCATGCATCAGAGACAGCTGCATTCACGTTAAATAGGGCACCATCTAAATCCGTTGAGACGACACAATATGAACTGTGGTTTAGCAAGAAACCAAAGTTGTCGTTTCTTAAAATTTGGGGTTGTGATGCTTATGTGAAAACGTTTCATCCTTATAAGCTCAAACCCAAATCGAAGAAATGCGTCCTCATAGGATACCCAAAGGAGACTGTTGGGTACACCTTCTATCACAGATCCGAAGACAAGACATTCGTTGCTGAGAATGGATCCTTTCTAGAGAAGGAGTTTCTCTCGAAAGAAGTGAGTGGGAGGAAAGTAGAACTTGATAAGGTAAGTGTACCTTCTCCCTTATTGGGAAGTAGTTCATCACAAAAATCTGTTCCTGTGACTACTACACCAACAAGTGAGGAAGCTAATGATGATGATCATGTAACTTCAGATCAAGTTACTACCGAACCTCGTAGGTCAACCAGAGTGAGATCCGCACCAGAGTGGTACAGTAATCCCATTCTGGAGGTCATGTTACTTGACCATGACGAACCTACGAACTATGAGGAAGCGATGATGAGCCCAGATTCCTCAAATGGTTTGAGGCCATGAAATCTGAGATATGATCCATGTATGAGAACAAAGTATGGACTTTGATGGATTTTCCCGATGATCGGCAAACCATAGAAAATAAATGGATCTTCAAGAGGAAAACAGACGATGATAGTAGTGTTACTATCTACAAAGCTAGACTTGTCGAAAAAGGTTTTTGACAAAGTTCAAGGTGTTGACTACGATGAAATTTTCTCACTCGTAGCGATGCTTAAGTCTGTCCAAATCATGTTAGCAATTGCCACATTTTTATGAAATCTGGCAAATGGATAAACAAAACTACATTCCTTAATGGATTTAAAGAAGAGTTGTATATAATGCAACCAGAAGGTTTTGTCAATCCTAAAGGTGCTGACAAAATACATAGCTCAACGATCCATCTATGGACTGGTGCAAGCATCTCGGAGTTGGAATATACGCTTTGATAAGTTGATCAAAGCATATAGTTTTATATAGACTTGCGGTGAAGCCTGTATTTACTAGAAAGTGAGTGGGAGCACTACACCATTTCTAATAAGTATATGTGAATGACATATTGTAGATCGGAAATAATGTAGAATTATTCTGCAAAGCATAAAGGAGTGTTTGAAAGGAGTTTTTCAAAGAAAGACCTCGGTGAAGCTGCTTACATATTGAGCATCAAGATCTATAGAGATAGATCAAGACGCTTGATAAGTTTTTCAATGAGTACATACCTTGACAAGATTTTGAAGTAGTTCAAAATGGAACAGTCAAAGAAAGAGTTCTTGCTGTGTTACAAGGTGTGAAATTGAGTAAGACTCAAAACCCGACCAAGGTAGAAGATAGAAAGAGAATGAAAGTCATTCCTATGCCTTGGCCATAGGTTCTATAAAGTATGCCATGCTGTGTATCAGATCTATTGTATACCCTACATTTGAGTTTGGCAAGGAGTACAATAGTGATCTAGGAGTAGATCATCGACAACGGTCAAAATTATCCTTAGTGGAATAAGGATATGTTTCTCGATTATGGAAGTGACAAAAGGTTCGGTAAGTAAGGGTTACGTCGATGCAAGTTTTGTCACCGATCTGGATGACTCTAAGTCTCGATCTAGATACATATTGAAAGTGGGAGCAATTAGCTAGAGTAGCTCCGTGCAGAGCATTGTAGACATAGTGAATTGCAAAATACATAACGGATCTGAATGTGAAAGACCCGTTGACTAAGA
This sequence comes from Aegilops speltoides, assembly GCA_021437245.1. NCBI lineage: Eukaryota > Viridiplantae > Streptophyta > Magnoliopsida > Poales > Poaceae > Aegilops > Aegilops speltoides. The sequence continues at coordinate 92,322,604 of CM038146.1, read as the reverse complement.
TTCTCTCACAAGCAAAACATGATCACACCTTAGTACTCTTTGGGTGTTAATCACATAGCGATGTGAACTAGATTACTGAATCTAGTAAACCCTTTGGGTATTGGTCACATGGCGATGTGAACTATGGGTGTTAATCACATGATGATGTGAACTATCGATGTTAATCACATGGTGATGTGATCTAGATTATTGACTCTAGTGCAAGTGGGAGACTGAAGGAAATATGCCCTAGAGGCAATAATGAAGTTATTATTTATTTCCTTATTTCATGATAATTGTTTATTATTCATGCTAGAATTGTATTAACCGGAAACCTAATACATGTGTGAATATATAGACAAACAGAGTGTCACTAGTATGCCTCTACTTGACTAGCTTGTTAATCAAAGATGGTTATGTTTCCTAACCATGAACAAAGAGTTGTTATTTGATCAACGGGATCACATCATTAGTTGAATGATCTGATTGACATGACCCATTCCGTTAGCTTAGCACCCGATCGTTTAGTATTTTGCTATTGCTTTCTTCATGACTTATACATGTTCCTATGACTATGAGATTATGCAGCTCCCGTTTACCGGAGGAACACTTTGTGTGCTACCAAACGTCACAACGTAACTGGGTGATTATAAAGGTACTCTACAGGTGTCTCCAATGGTACTTGTTTGGTTGGCGTATTTCGTGATTAGGATTTGTCACTCCGAATGTCGGGGAGGTATCTCTGGGCCCTCTCAGTAATGCACATCACTTAAGCCTTGCAAGCATTGCAACTAATGAGTTAGTTACGAGATGATGTATTACGGAACGAGTAAAGAGACTTGACAGTAACGAGATTGAACTAGGTATTGGATACCGACGATCGAATCTCGGGCAAGTAACACACCGATGACAAAGGGAACAACGTATGTTGTTATGCGGTCTGACCGATAAAGATCTTCGTAGAATATGTAGGAACCAATATGGGCATCCAGGTCCCGCTATTGGTTATTGACCGGAGAAGTGTCTCGGTCATGTCTACATTGTTCTTGAACCGTAGGGTCCGCACGCTTAAACTTATGATGATAGTTTCTTTATGAGTTCCGGATGTGATCACGGACATGACGAGGAGTCTCGAAATGGTCGAGACATAAAGATTGATATATTGGATGACTATATTCGGACACCAGAATTGTTCCGGGTGATTTCGGAGAAAACCGGAGTGCCGGGGGGGCTATCGGAACCCCCCGGGAGAGTTAATGGGCCACATGGGCCTTGGTGGGAAGAGAGAGGGGCGGCCAGGTTGGGCCGCGCGCCCCCTCTCCCTCTGGTCCGTATTGGACTAGGAGGGGCGGGGGCGGCGCACCCCTTTCCTTCCCCCTCTCCCCCTACCTTCCCCCTCCTAGTAGGAGTAGGAAAGGAGGAATCCTACTCCTACTAGGAGGAGGATTCCTCCTCCTTGGCACGCCCCAAGGGGCCGGCCGGCCTCCCCCCTTGCTCCTTTATATACGGGGGCGGGGGGTGCCCCATAGACACACAAGTTGATCTTCATGATCGTTCCTTAGCCGTGTGCGGTGCCCCCCTCCACGATATTACACCTCGATCATATTGTAGCGGTGCTTAGGCGAAGCCCTGCGACAGTTGAACATCAAGATCGTCACCACGCCGTCGTGCTGACGGAACTCCTCCCTGAAGCTTTGCTGGATCGAAGCCCGGGGTGCGTCATCGAGCTGTACGTGTGTCAAGAACTCGGAGGTGCCGGAGTAACGGTGCTTGGATCGGTTGGACCGGGAAAACGTGCGACTACTTCCTCTATGTTGCGTCAACGCTTCCGCTTCGGTGTACGAGGGTACGTAGACAACACTCTCCCCTCTCGTTGCTATGCATCACCATGATCTTGCGTGTGCGTAGGAATTTTTTTGAAATTACTACGTTCCCCAACATCCCCCTTGCTGGATCAAGAAGGAGGAGACGTCTTCCCCAACCATACGTGTGTTGAACGCGGAGGTGCCGTCCATTCGGCGCTAGGATCATCGGTGATTTGGATCACGACGAGTACGACTCCATCAACCCCGTTCTCTTGAACGCTTCCGCTCGCGATCTACAAGGGTATGTAGATGCACTCCTCTCTCTCGTTGCTAGATGACTCCATAGATTGATCTTGGTGAAGCGTAAAATTTTTATTTTCTGCTACGTTCCCCAACAGATGAATATGACCTAAATCTGTCATCGGACTGCGCGCAGGAGATAGCGCCTGTAATCGCTCTGGCCTTAGATTCAGAGCAGAGCGAGCCATCCGAGGACAGGAAGCTCAACCTCGCCACAGTGGCTGCCGTCTCAGCGGGCTAGAGACGAACACAGATCTAACCTCCAACGAGGCCTGTGTCATCGGAACCTTGGACTCTTCTCTGACCATAGGCTCCGAACCACGTGTATCCGCACCCATTGAATCTGACCGGGCGCCGATTCAGAGTTCAGCTCCGTGGACATCTTCCAACACTCACCCCTAGGCGATGTGTTAAACTCATTAAAGTCTCTCTCCTTGGCAGGAGATTCTTGGCCGAACTATGTCCGGCCTGAGTGGGAAGCGAACAACGAAGAACTTCATTACCCACCCACCACCCACTTGATAGCCACTGTCGACAATTTGACTGACACACTTGATTTCGACTCCGAAGACATCGACGGTATGGACGACGATGCCGGAGAAGAACGAGAGCCACCGCCCACAGGGCGCTGGACAGCCACCTCCTCTTATGACATATACATGGTGGATATTCCCAAAGAAGACAATGGCGATGACAAAAAGGACCCAGTTGAGGATAAATCTCCTGGAAAGTAGCCAAAGCACCGACGTCAGCGGTGCCGCTCGAAACCACGCCATGGTAAAAATAGCGATACCGGCATAGGAGGGAATAACACCCCGGACGACGCCAAAGACAATGAAGAAACAGCGGACCCAGAAATGGAGCAAGATGAGCAAGGTGATGGCAAACACAGTCCGGGGCCCCTGTCCGATCACCGCGATGTCGGAGACCCCAATTATCAACCTGTATCCGAAGAGGAGAACAATGGGGATGAAGATGCATTCATCGTCCCGGAAAAACAATTGGAACAAGAGCACCTCCACGAGAGACTTATCGCCACCGCGAGGAGCTTGAAGAAGCAGAAGCAACGGCTTAAAGCCACACAGGATACGCTCAATAATAAATGGAACGAAGTGCTCGACACTGCGGAAAAATACGGCGGTAATCGCCAAACAAATAGCTACCCACACGCAAACTGCTACCCGAATTCGACGATGATGCTATTGCGCCCATACCGCTGGATAACAATACGGCCAATCAACCAGGCCGACCACCTCGTAGTCGAGACAGAGTGGCTAATAACGCCGCACACATAACCGCACCCCCTCCCCATAAAGGAAAGGAGGTTGCAACCCAGAACCAGAAACACAATTTACGTGAAGACCTGGACAAAAGGGCTGGCAGAACCAGGTCCATTTATGGATCCAGGGAACACGTTCCTGCACAGGATCAGGGCCATCAAACCAAATATGCAGGTAACTTACCAGTTGGGAACCAACACCGAACATTGAAACCATCGGGCCCGCGCCGCGACACAACCAAATACAGGGGTGCTGCACACCCCTTGTGCTTCACCGATGAGGTACTGGATCATGAATTTCCAGAAGGGTTTAAACCCATGAATATCGAGGCATACGACGGAACGACAGACTCTGCGGTCTGGATAGATGACTTTATTCTTCACATCCACATGGCTCGCGGAGACGATCTCCACGCCATCAAATACCTACCCCTCAAGCTAAAAGGACCAGCTCGACACTGGCTGAAAAGCCTCCCCAAAAATTCCATTGGAAGCTGGGAAGAACTTGAGGACGCTTTCAGGGCGAATTTCCAAGGGACCTATGTCCGACCTCCGGATGCAGACGATCTAAGTCACATAACCCAACAAACCGAAGAGTCAGCCCGTAAGCTTTGGAACCGATTTCTCACTAAGAAGAACCAAATCATCCACTGCCCAGACACCGAAGCCTTACTAGCTTTCAAAAACAGTGTTCAGGACGAATGGCTAGCCAGACACCTAGACCAGGAAAAGCCAAGGACAATGGCAGCCTTAACTACACTCATGACCCGCTTTTGTGCGGGAGAGGACAACTGGTTGTCCCATAGCAGCACCAGCGATCCTGGCACATCCGAAGTCAGGGATGGCAATGGAAAGCCACGATGCAATAAAAACAAACGTCGGAACAACGGAGAAAGCCCGGACAATACAGTGGTAAATGCCGGATTCAGGGGCTCCAGACCCGGTCAACGGAAAAAGTCACTTAAAGGCAGCAGAGATGGTCCATCTAGCCTAGATAAAATTCTCGAAAGGTCCTGCCGGATTCATGGCACCCCCGACAAACCAGCCAATCATACCAACAGAGAATGTGGGGTCTTCAAGCAGGCCGGCAAGCTCAACGCCGAACACAAGGGGAAGGGACCACAAAGCAAAGACGAGGATGAATCTCGCCAGCTGAATATGGGGGGGAGAGAAGAAATTTCCACCGGAGGTCAAAACAGTGAACATGATTTATGTCACTCATATCCCAAAGAGGGAGCGCAAATGCGCACTCCGGGACATGTATGCTATAGAGCCTATCGCCCCCAAATTCAACCCATGGTCGGCTTGTCCAATCACCTTCGATCGCAGGGATCATCCGACTAGTATCCATCACGGGGGCTTGGCTGCCTTAGTGCTCGACCCAATAATTGACGGATACCACCTCACCCGAGTCCTCATGGACAGCGGCAGTAGTCTAAATCTGATATATCAGGACACTGTCTGCAAGATGGGGATAGACTCGTCAAGAATCAAGCAAAGCAGCACTACCTTTAAAGGAGTAATACCAGGCGTAGAGGCCCACTGCACGGGCACCCTAACGTTGGACGTCATCTTCGGCTCTCCCGAAAACTTTTGAAGCAAGGAGCTAATCTTTGACATTGCTCCATTCCGAAGTGGCTATCACGCACTACTCGGACGAACGGCCTTCGCCCGTTTCAATGCAGTCCTACACTATGCTTATCTTAAGCTCAAGATGCCTGGACCGCGTGGCGTTATCACGGTGAGCGGAAGTATGGAGCGTTCTCTTCGTACAGAAGAATACGCGGCGGCTCTAGTAGCCGAAGCACGAAGTGGCCTTTTTAAGCCGAACAACTCATCGGTCCTCAAGACCGCCGACATAGCCAAACGTGTTCGGTGCACACCTACGTGTAAAAGCTCAGATAAACCTGCGCTTGTTTAGCAGCCCTTCCCCCATAGATCACCCCATAAGAAGACTGTACATGTTTTCCCGTATACATAAATATACATCCAGAATTCCTTGGCTAGCGCTAGGGGCACCCTGCACGTAAGAAGTCTATAGTTCGGCTTGACGCTATTCAGACTCAAGAAGCTACAGTTCATGGTTGAAAGTGCAACTATCCCTGGGTGGTTTTGGTAATTCCTAACAACATATATCTCATTGAGCTAATGGCATTTCAAGATAGATGTTTCAGGAAAGCTCAATGATTGGCATGGCATGGATGAGAAAAGTGGATCCCTCAAAATGCTAAGGACAAAAGGATTGGCTCAAGCTCAAAGCACAAGACTCTACATTTTCTATTTTAGTGATCCAAGATCACATTGAGTCTATAGGAAAAGCCAATACTATCAAGGAGGGATGATGTGTTGCTTAATGGCTTGCTTGCTCAAAGTGCTTAGTGATATGCTCGAAAGCCCTCAACTACTTTCTCATATCCACATATGACCCAAACCAAAAATCCAACTCGCCCCCACCGATTCTTCCTATCCGGCGCCACCAAGTTCAGATGTCATAGCCACTGCCACAAACCCTAGGCAAATGGGTCTCACCGATAGGGATCTCGGTCCCCCCGACATGGGATTGTAATCTCTCTGTTTCCCTTTGTAACGTTTCGTTCAAACTGAGATGAGCGATTGGTCCCACCGAGATTCCAATGCAAACTCTTTGTTTCCCTTTCGTAAAGTTTCGGTCCCACCGAGATGAGCGAATCGGTCCCACCAAGTTTGCCTGACCAACCCTCTGTGTGTCCATTACCAAAATTGGTCCCATCGAGTTTGTGTAATCGTTCTCACCGAGATTACGTTATGCCCTAACCCTAACCATATCGGTCCTACCGAGTTGCATGTCGGTCCCACCGAAAATCCTAACGGTCACATGATTTGCTAAATCGGTCCGACCGAGTTTCACGATTCGGTCCCATCGAGATTGACAAGTTGTGTTTAACAGTTAGATTTTGTGTGGAGGCTATATATACCCCTACACCCACTCTTCATTCATGCAGAGAGCCATCAGAATTTGCCTACACTTCCAATCTACATTTTCTGAGAGAGAACCAACTACACTTGTGTTGAGGCCAAGATATTCCATTCCTACCATATCAATCTTGATCTCTAGCCTTCCCCAAGTTGCTTTCCACTCAAATCTTCATTCCACCAAATCCAAATCCTGTGAGAGAGAGTTGAGTGTTGGGGAGACTATCATTTGAAGCACAAGAGCAAGGAGTTCATCATCAACATACCATTTGTTACTTCTTGGAGAGTGGTGTCTCCTAGATTGGCTAGGTGTCACTTGGGAGCCTCCGACAAGATTGTGGAGTTGAACCAAGGAGTTTGTAAGGGCAAGGAGATCGCCTACTTCGTGAAGATCTACCCTAGTGAGGCAAGTCCTTCGTGGGCGACGGCTATGGTGGGATAGACAAGGTTGCTTATTCATGGATCCTTCGTGGGTGGAGCCCTCCGTGGACTCGCGCAGCCGTTTCCCTTCGTGGTTGAAGTCTCCATCAACGTGGATGTACGATAGCACCACCTATCGGAACCATGACAAAAACATCCGTGTCTCCTATTGCGTTTGCACTCTCCAAACCATTCCCTTTAGATTCTTGCAAGTTACATGCTTTACTTTCCGCTGCTCATATACTCTTTGCATGCTTGCTTGAATTGTGTTAAGATTGCTTGAATTGTGCTAAGTTGCTAAAATCTGCCAAGAACTAAAATTGGGAAAATGTTAGTTTTTTATTTGGTCAAGTAGTCTAATCACCCCCCTCTAGACATACTTTCGATCCTACAAGTGGTATCAGAGCTTTGGTCTCTATTTGCTTTGATTTCCATAGCTTTTGGTAGTCATAGCCTTGGTTTCACAACCTAGGAGAGTATGGCGTCTAGCAGGGGAAATTACCACCGTAGAGGTCCTTACATTGATGGTACTAATTTTGCTAGTTGGAAGCATAAGATGAAAATGCATATTCTTGGACATAACCCTGCCATTTGGGCTATTGTGTGTATTGGCTTGCAAGGTGAATTCTTTGATGGGAGAGAACCGAACCGTCAAGCTACCGCAGAAGAGTTGAAGATGCTGCAATACAACGCTCAAGCTTGTGATATCCTCTTCAACGGATTGTGCCCCGAAGAATTCAACAAAATCAGTCGTCTTGAGAATGCAAAGGAAATTTGGGATACTGTGATTGATATGCACGAAGGTACCGACTCCGTCAAGGAATCCAAGTTGGATGTGCTTCAAAGTCAGCTTGACAAGTTCAAAATGAAGGATGGTGAAGGTGTCGTTGAAATGTATTCCAGGCTTGCTCTTATCACAAATGAGATTACCAGCTTAGGAAGTGAAGAGATGACCAACAAATTCATCATCAAGAAGATCCTAAGAGCTTTGGACGGAAAATATAATACCATGTGCACATTGATCCAAATGATTCCCAATTACAAAGATCTCAAGCCAACGGAAGTCATTGGAAGAATTGTTGCTCATGAGATGTCACTCAAGGATAAGGAGGAGCTCCACAACAAGTCAAGTCGTGCTTACAAAGCCTCATGTGAAGCTTCCACATCAGCAAGTGAGAAACAAACCTTCAATGAAGAATTGAGCCTAATGGTGAAGAACTTCAACAAGTTCTACAAGAGTAGCAGCAAGGAAAGAAGTTCCAAGTCAAGGTCCTACAACGACAAAAGATCTTCTAGTCGTGAGCGTAATTGCTACAATTGTGGAAGACCCGGACACTATTCCAATGAGAGTAGGGCACCCTACAAAAGAAGAGAAGATTCTCCAAAAAGAAGTAGAAGAGAGGAATCATCATCAAGAGAGAGAAGGAGTAGAGATGATCGTTATGAACGAAGAACATCCCGGAGAAGCAAGGATTCGGAAAGAAGGACAAGTCATCAAGGAGCTACACAAAACGAAGACATCAAGCTGATGTTGGTGAATGGGTATCCAGCTCCGACTCCGATAATCACTCCGAGAGAAGCTATCACTCTGACTCCGAATATAGTCAAGATGAAGGTGTCGCCGGTCTAGCACTTGTGTCTACCAACTCCTATGACATATTTGATTCACCAAACGAAGGACTTGGAAGATGCTTCATGTCTAAAGTCCCAAAGGAATCACACCCCGAGTATGTTGATTTCAATAGTGATGAAGATGACTTGTTAGGTGATGGTGATTTACTTGTTGACAAATCTAGTGATGAATACTATGATGAAACATCAATTAATCATGCTAATCAAGATAAAATGAATGAAAATGATAAGTAGAAGATTGAGCTCCTAACTAAGGAACCAAACTCTCTTAAGTTAGCTCATGAAACTATCTTAGGCGATCATTGAGAACTTTTAAGGACTCATGAGAAGTTACGCTTTGAAAAGCTCAACCTTGAGCAAGAGCATGAGTTCTTAAAGGCAATCAATGATGATCTTCATAAGAAAAGTTATTCTTACATTGCCAAGCATTTACTCTTATCTACTTACATGCCTCAAGTCAAGTCTAGTAACAAGAACAAGAAGGATTCTTCCTCTAGTAGTAACAATCATCATGCTAAATCCAATGTTGTTGCTTCTAGTAGTTCTCTTGATTCCACTAATGATTCTCTTAGCCAAGTTACACTTGAGCAAGAAAATAGTTTATTGAAGGGAATTATAGAGAAAGGTGTTTACAAGAGCCTTGCCGGGAGTAAGCAATTCGAGGAAATTGTACGCAAGCAAGGAAGGCACCGGAAGAATCCAGGTGTTGGTTTTGAATGAAAGTTCAATGCCAATGGAGTTGAGTGGGAAGAAGATCAATACCCCAAGACGAAGTTTGTTCCTCAATAAGAGAAGTATAATACTACTTCTTTCAAAGGGACACAAGCTCAAGATGATCTTCCACCACAAGACCACAAGCAAAAAGGCAAGGACAAGCTTCAAGAGGAGATTGATGCATTTTAAGAAGCTCCTAAGGCCTTGGTCCAGTTGGTTCCCAAGACTACATCAAGTTCTACTACATCAAGTACGACTACAACTCCAAGGATTCCCACCAAGATGATGTGGATCCCGAAGAAGAAGAAGTAGAGAGTTCTTGAGGGTGACTCCGCCAACATATATCACTCTTATCATTTTGGCAAGGACAAGTGCAATCAACTTCCACATCTCACTAGTTCAAGGAGTCACAAACCCTCTTGTTGGTAAGACAAGGGACAAGGTAACCTAATGCTTTCATGGACATCATCTTTTGTGTGCATCACTCTATGTCTATGGGTATCCTTGTTTGTTCCTTGTGAGACTAACCCGTGTAGGTATTGAAAGTGCAACTCACTCCAAAGGATTGCTCCAAACGATCTACATCAACATTGAGCATCCACATCTTCAACACCTACATGAAGTCATCATCGACTAAACCCAAGGTTAGTTCATCCCTCTTAGGGGGGGGATCTCACATCTAGGGGGAGCTTTACTCAAATAATTGAGCCAAAGCAACTCTAATGATGTGAACACAACAATGCTTTATGTAAAAGTGGTAACCCCACTTGTGCATAAACAATGAGTATGACCTATGATCAAATGTTCTCATTTGACTCCTATGTCAATATACTCATATATAGATTACCTAGTCATCGCCAATTGCTTGATAGATGCTAGATTGGTTGTGCATGCTTTGTCACATATTTCATTTGCCATTTTATTGTGTGAGCATGTTTGTTGCATATTTTACTCATTCGAGGACATCCACTTGTAGTTTTGATTGTTTGATTTCTTTTCTTTTTGCCAAGTGGATGGACAAGAATGCCTAAGAACCTTCTCTAGCTATCTATGCTTTTCTCGTCTCAAACTCTATTCATTCTACATCACAAAGTTAGATCAAGTCAGATTCGAACCACTCTGTGTGAGGAGCACTCGGAGTCCCCGATTCGTCATAGACTTAAACTTCAAAAACCTCTTTGTGTGTTTTGGTCTGACTGATTCATCCATTTCATTCATACCGAGATCACTAAGTTGATCTAGGTTTTCAATCTTGGTGCAACCGACCTGAACTTTTCGGTCACACCGAGTTGTAGTAACTGCTTGCAGTTATGCATCTCGGTGCCACCGAGTTGTTCAACTCGGTCACACCGACAGGGTCAGGCTATATATACCCCCGGGCCAAAATTTGGAAACTTTTCCGAACCTCTTCGCCCGCGCACTGCCTGCTCTGCCTCCTCGGGTCTCTGGATCGTCCTCCTTTTCGCCAGCGACCTCCAGCCGCTGGTCTTCACCACCGTCAACGGGATTCTACCCTACCATTGTCGCCGTAGCAAATCCATCACCGAACTAGGGTATGGATTTGAAACTTTGTGCTATTCCTAACTCCGATTCCTAGCAAATTGCATTGCCATGAATCTTGCCACGTTTGAGATCTTCCTATCCAGCGAAATCACTCCGTAGATTAGTTTTGAATTGAAAATTTAGGGTTAGGTTTCCGCTGAACTCATCTCGGACCGACCGAGTTGTAGAAATCGGTCTCACCGATTTGGCTCAGGCCATTGCACATGTGATTCTCGGTCTGACCGAGAATTGCAAATCGGTGTGACTAAGTTCAATTCTTTGTGAAACCCCAGCAGTCTCGGTGCCACCGAACTGTGACTCGGTCTGACCGAGTTCACTAGTTTAGGTTCCAAAAGCTGCTTCGGTATCACCGAGTTTACAAATCGGTAGCTCCGAAATGCTTTCTGTGGAAAACTAAAACTAAGTTTTTGACTCATTTTTTGCAAAAACCTCTGTGCTTTGTGATGCTCATCTACTCTACCTCATCTATATCTATTCACAGGGTCTGCTGTCAGAGTTTGCATCATGTCAGATCAGAGTGACAGTCAGAACAAGTCTGAGGAGCAAGTTCAGATGAGTGAGGACACTAGTCCCTCTAGCAGCTATGATGATGGCAGCAGGAGCACACCCAGCAATTTGCCCAAGGCAGCCACCAGGGCCAGAAAGAAGAAGACCTCAGATTCTGAAGATGAGGACTATGTGGCTGTTGAGGATGAGGCCACATCAAAGAAGAAGGTGTTGAAGAAGGAATATGGCACAGCTGCATCCACTAAGCCAGGAATGCAAAAGAAGGCACCTGCAAGGAGAATTCCAACTTCCAAACCTAGGAAGGTTGCCACTGGTGAAACCATGAAGTTCACCATTGAGTCTGAAGATGAAGCTGCTGGCCAAGACAAGAAGAAGAAGAGAGTCAGAACCACTACTGCCAAGGTACTTGGCAAGCCCTCTATGAGGAGAGACTCTGAAGAAGAAGAGGAAGAGGTTGCTGCACCAGCACCCAAAGCTCAGAAGCTGATGGGAGATGCTATAAGGTCATGGGCTGCTCCATCTAAGCCCAAAGATGCACCCAAGGCTGCTACTCCTATGCCCAAGTCTGCACCTAAGAGGAACACTAGGAGTATTCCAGCTGCAGAGAAGAACAAGGCCCCAATGCCTGAAGCTGCTGAAGAAGAAGATGAAGACTCACTTGTCTTGAGAAAGTTGAAGCCCAAGATCCCAGATCATAATGATGCTCACCCAGTTGTAGAGGACATGAAGCTCAGGAAGGATGCAGGCTGAGATAGTGGAGACTGACTGGCCCCTATGCTGTCAGGAGAAGAACTATTGTTGACTACAGGTTCCACACTAAGGAACATCAGGATTTCTATGAGATAGTGCTGCTTGACAAGAAGCCCATAGTGTGTGACATGAGATGGGTTTACTGGGTTTACATCAAGAAGAATGAAGAGCACTATCCAGGAGTTTATGACAGTTTCAAGTCTTGTGGAGTAGAAGACTTTGTTGGCCAGAAGCTCACAAAGTGGAATGATGAGCTTATTATGCAGTTCTACTCCACAGCTCACTTCTACCCAGATGGGAGGATAGTCTGGATGTCTGAGGGTACAAGTTACCAATCAACAGTTGAGGAATGGTCTGAGTTGACAAATGCTCCAAAGGAGAATGAGTATGACTTGGATGTCTATGCCAAGAAGAAGAAAGACCACAACTCCATGGCTCACATGTACAGAGAGATCCCAGATGCTGCACTTGAGACACATAAGTTTGGATCTGTACATTATCTATTGTCATGATTACCTACAATCAACTAGATCTTAAGGTACACCTTGTTGCCCAAGTCAGGTGATCACAAGATGATCAGAGGCCATGCAATTAACTTGCTCCATATATTTGATGTGCCTTAGAAGTTCAAAGTCATGAGACTGATTGTCGAAACAATCAAAAGGACTGCTGCTGATCAAAAGAGGAGTTGTGGGTATGCCCCACAGATTCAGGAGCTTATAAACTCCAAGATGGGCACTGGCACATATCTTTTGGACAAGGAGCACCTGCCCATCTACCCTGATTTTGAGGACAACACCATTGTGATGGATGAAAATGAACCATCATCTGTGCAAGCACAAGAGAAGAAGGAGAAGGCAAGGGCTGAGAAGGCTACAAAGATGCCAACTACTGAAGAGGCATCTCAGATTTTCCTGAAGAGCAAGCAAGATCAGCTTGGCTACTTGATTGCCTCCACTCTGAGTATTGTGAAGGGCTTGGTCACCCTGACTCAAAACCAGGAGAGCTTGGAGAGAATCATAGAGCAGAAGTTCTATGCTCTTGATGTCAAAGTGACAGAGATCCAAACTGCAGTTGAGCAACTCCAGGAGGATGTGGAGGAGAAGAAGGGCAAGTCAACTACTAATGCTTTTGCTAGAGTGCCCAGAGGACAGAGATCTGCTGCAGTGCCTGTTCCAGGCACCAGAGCTACATCATCTGCACCAGCTACAGCTTCAGTGCCTCCAGCTCCAGCACCCACTCCACCAGCTCCAACTACATCAACAGAAGACTTCATCCGTGGATCCATCTCTACACCATCACATGAAGACCAAGCCTGAGAGTCGTTTCGCACTATGCATTTTCTATGAACTTTTTGGCAACTTGTTGCTAAAGGGGGAGAAAAATGTATAGATCATAGGCTTCGAGAGAGAGTGTTGCTTTTGAGCTCTCTTGTCTGTTTGGTGGTTGAACTTCGTTATTTGTGTGCTTGATACATTTTTCTTTTGTGAGATACTTGGATGATCATGTGTTTGATCATATGCTATGCTACATTAATGCTTGTTGGATGATATTATTATCTCTTATTTTCTCATATGATCATTCACTTTGCTTGGTGATGAGTGCATGTGTTTAGATATTATCATTTTGACCGCTCCACCAAGATGTATGTGACATGGAAGAGTAACCCATGATCCTAACTCATTGTGCATTTGCAGTCCAAAGCAAATTTTAAATAATGCACAAATTTAGGGGAAGCTCTTACTTTTCACATACTTCTCAAAGCGACAATGTTTTTCAATATTATTGTCACTCTCAAAGCTTTGATCTATATGTTGTCATCAATTACCAAAAAGGGGGAGATTGAAAGTGCAACTATCCCTGGGTGGTTTTGGTAATTCCTAACAACATATATCTCATTGAACTAATGCTATTTCAAGATAGATGTTTCAGGAAAGCTCAATGATTGGCATGACATGGATGAGAAAAGTGGATCCCTGAAAATGCTAAGGACAAAAGGATTGTCTCAAGCTCAAAGCACAAGACTCTACATTTTCTATTTTAGTGATCCAAGATCACATTGAGTCTATAGGAAAAGCCAATACTATCAAGGAGGGATGAGGTGTTGCTTAATGGCTTACTTACTAAAGTGCTTAGTGATATGCTCCAAAGCCCTCAACTACTTTCTCATATCCACATATGAGCCAAACCAAAATCCAACTCGGCCCCACTGATTCTTCCTATCCGGCGCCACCGCGTTGAGATGTCATAGCCATTGCCACAAACCCTAGGCAAATCGGTCTCACCGATAGGGGTCTCGGTCTCACCGAGATGGGATTGTAATCTCTCTGTTTCCCTTCGTGACGTTTAAGTCAAACCGAGATGAGCGATCGGTCCCACCGAGATTGCAATGCAAACTCTCTAGTTCCCTTTAGTAACGTTTCGGTCTCACCGAGAAGAGCGAATCGGTCCCACCGACTTTGCCTGACCAACCCTCTGTGTGCCCATTACCAAAATCGGTCCCATCGAGTTTGTGTAATCAGTCTCACGAGATTACGTTATGCCCTAACCCTAACCATATCGGTCGTACCGAGTTGCATGTCGGTCCCACCAAAAATCCGAACGGTCACATGATTTGCTAAATCGGTCCGACCGAGTTTCACGATTCGGTCCGACCGAGATTGGGAAGTTGTGTGTAACGGTTAGATTTTGTGTGGAGGCTATATATACCCCTCCACCCACTCTTCATTCGTGGAGAGAGCCATCAGAAGGTGCCTACACTTCCAACCTACATTTTCTGAGAGAGAGCCACCTACACTTGTGTTGAGGCCAAGATATTCCATTCCTACCATATGAATCTTGATCTCTAGCCTTCCCCAAGTTCCTTTCGACTCAAATCTTCTTGCCACCAAATCCAAATCCTGTGAGAGAGAGTTGAGTGTTGGGGAGACTATCATTTGAAGCACAAGAGCAAGGAGTTCATCATCAACATACCATTTGTTACTTCTTGGAGAGTGGTGTCTCCTAGATTGGCTAGGTGTCACTTGGGAGCCTCCGACAAGATTGTGGAGTTGAACCAAGGAGTTTGTAAGGGCAAGGAGATCGCCTACTTCGTGAAGATCTACCCTAGTGAGCCAAGTCCTTCGTGGGCGATGGCCATGGTGGGATAGAAAAGGTTGCTTCTTCGTGGACCCTTCATGGGTGGAGCCCTCCATGGACTCGCGCAGCCGTTACCCTTCGTGGGTTGAAGTCTCCATCAACGTGGATGTACAATAGCAGCACCCATCGGAACCACGACAAAAACATCCATGTCTCCTATTACGTTTGCACTCTCCAAACCCTTCCCTTTACATTCTTGCAAGTTGCATGCTTTACTTTCCGCTGCTCATATACTCCATGCATGCTTGCTTGAATTGTGCTAAGTTGCTAAAATCTGCCAAGAACTAAAATTGGGAAAAGGTTAAATTTTTATTTGGTCAAGTAGTCTAATCCCCCCTCTAGACATACTTTAGATCCTACAATGGTTCATCAAAACCAACAAACTATACCCATGGCCGTACCAGATTCTTTCACGTGGTTCTTTATTTTTTACAGATAGACCATCATAATGTACCCTTCAAGGACACTGCATAACAGAGACACAGGCGCAGACGTGCAGCAGGGCCCCATTTCAAGGTTTCTGTTTAGATTAAGACCCTATGTAAACCTTTTTTCTTAGTATTATCTCTTGTTGTTTCATACCCACCTGGCATATAAAATGCCCAGGAAAGATATCGACAGTACTTGTGAACTTACGGTTCACCGTACTAAAATGGATGTTATAGAAGCAGCTAGCAGTGTGCTTTGAGAACTATATTCTCACCACAGGCGCTCTCTCCTCACGCCGGGTCGTAGCACATGCCTTGAATTCAGGGTTCATTACCGGGGGCTGTACCCAGTCCGGTATATATTGAAAAGTCTGAATACCTTTGGGAGTGTTCGGCGTCGCGAGTTTTGGCCTTATATGCATCAGCTCTGAATCATGTCTTGGGTCAATAGTTGGGTTTGCCCGGCTCCTGTGCTTGCTACCTTAGATTCCGTTCTATCGGCTAAGGAGGCCAAGAGATAACTACTGCGATTGTGCCCTGGTTCATTCGTACAAGCACCTCAGTAGAGAAAGCTGAAAACTGACTGTCATGATAAGGAGAGAGCTGGTCAACCACTTGATGACTCAGCGGAATCTTCGCGATTCCTCCGCATTAACGAAGGACCCGTTTCCTGGTCAGGTATGTAAATGCACCGTATTCGGATAAACGCGGACATACCTGGGGCTATATAGTAGCCCTGCCGTCAAACTCCAATGGCTAAGTGAAAGTGTTAAAGCTCTATAGTTTGATTGCCTAGTTCGCCGCACTAACACCTCCTTAATGGACCAAGACGTTGGGTCAAGTGTGATCAAGTGCTTTTCTGAACACCCCCGTGTTATACGCGAGGGGGCTAAAGCCGATGACTGCAAACTTTCAGGTTATATACATATATACATAAAGGGCCGCACAGGAGGCACTAAAATACTTTACGGGCAAAAGTATAAACACAACCTTCATTATCATAAGCATTGTCTTTACAATACGGATACATGTTACTCGAACATAATATTCTTCGAGCACTCTATCAAGTGGGAACCCTCTAATACTTCTTCAAAATATTGATCTGGTGTGTCCTTACCCCCGTGCGGACCCCCTGTTACAATATCGGTGGCCTTCATCTTCGCCCAATACGTCTTCACACGGGCAAGGGCCATCCGTGCACCTTCTATGCACATTGACCGCTTGACAGCATCGATATGCGACACCGCACAAACAAGTTGCTGCACTAAACCAAAATAACTATTCGCAATTGCTCCCCTAGGCCACAGCCGGTCCACGACAGCCTTCATGGCAAGTCCGGATATCCTGTGGAGCTCGGCCCATTCAGCCATCTGCTCATTCAACAGCAGCGGACGCCTTGGCATCCTAAACTGCGACCAGAAATGTCGTTCCGCTTCATGGCCTTCTTGGGCCTGGAAAAACTGCTTCGCATCAGAAGCACTCTTCGACAAGTCCAAATATGCATCCGGAGAACTCCACATTTGATCAAGCGGGGCATACTTTGGACCGCCGAACTTAGTTTGTAATAAAAAGGGCTTCCCAGCCATGATCTCCCCGGCCTGCCGGATCTCCTCCCATGCCGCTCTGGCCTCTGATCGGGTTTCCTTTGCCGCTTGTAAGGCCTTCTCAAGGTCAGCCGCTTTTTCTTTGGTCTCTTTCTCGAGAAGTGCATATTGGCTAGCAGCATCCCTTAGCTCAAGTGCCATGTTGGATATGTTATCCTCACTCAGGCGATGAGCAACCTGTTCGACTATTAATTCACCAACTGCCTTCTCGGCAGCCGTGTTGCTTATCCTGGCTTGCTCCTTGGCCCGGGCAAGCTTAGCCCGAAGGGTCTCCATGGCGGCAGCACCATTTGCAGTCAAGCATACTATAAATTCCAGCATCATGCTCCTATTTATACTCACTGACCGCCCAAAAGACATACCTTGCACCTCGTCAAGCTGCTTGTTCACGAGCGTGATGTCATCATCCGCCACATCAATTTGCTGCTTCAGTTCGGCAAACTGGGCAGCCGGGGCAGTGGCCGGGGCTGCAGCCGCCTGTGTACAAATTAGCAAAATTATTACCTGAGCATATTTATCTTTTGATCCTCTGATCGTCACTAGCCCGTGGGCAACCAGAGTCTCAGGGGCTACTATCTATACACAGTGCACATTGCGTTTACGGTACAAAACAAGAGGCTACATTACGTACCTCAAAGCCTCTTAGCAGGCTCGTAAAAGCTTCATTCAATCCACTTTTTGCGGACGAAATTCTCTCAATCAGCGTACCCATTAAGGTACGATGTTCCTCTGAGATAGGCGCTTGCCGCAGAAGACTCGTCCATATGTCCGGCTGTATATCGGATGGTTCGGGACTTTTGTTGTTGGTCTCTCTAGGAACCGAACACCGCGGACCTCGGGCGGCCGAAGAGTCATCTTCTGGCCTGGCGCTCCTTCGCGGGTCGGGAGAAATCCTCCGGGACGACACGTCGGGGTCGTCCTCCTTATGGGGCAGGGAAGTATGAGGCAGCGTTTCGCACTCCATTATCTCTGGAAGGAGAGCCCCCAAGGAGAAGATTGTTGAGGGAGGCTATAGGCCGAACTGCAAAAGATACGTGTCAAAATATTACCCTCACTAACGAGAAAAGAACGGGGTATGCTTATTAAACACCATTGTTCACTTATGGTTCAGCTAAAGGCTGGCCCCCTTGTGGGCACTGTGCGGAAATATCGCCTCCCGAATTCAGGCCCCCTAATAGGGATTTCTTCCCTCACTTGGAAGCCTCCGCCTTTAGGTCTTCGGGAGCGGCTCTTTTCTTCCCGTGGGGGAAGGGAATGTTAGATTCTCCTCCTCGTTCACCCTCCGACACGGGAGTTCCGATTTCCCCGGATACGGTGCATGACGCACCTCCAGTATGAAGGCCGCTTTGGGCCTTTTCACTCCTCTCATTTTCTTCCCTCAACGGTACTTGGTAGGGTGCCGGAGCCAGCATCCTGGTTAACACTAGGTCCGCTGAGTTTTCGGGAAGAGGGGCCGAACACCTGATCCTCTCCGCCTTCTTTACCAGCCCTGGTAGAGTATGGTTTTCTCAGTTTTGTTATGAGAAACTTAAATTAAAAACGTGTTCGGAAATTGAGTACTTACCAGGGAATCCGGATGGTTTCAGTCGAGGCTTGCGTCCTCTGTGGTGTCCGGACACCTTTTTCGTGACCCGAAGACTAATTCATACATCCCTTCGAGCATTGTGCCGAAGAAGCGTTGAATGGTTCGTGTTCCTTCCGGATTGAATTCCCACATACGGAGAGTTCGACGCTGGCATGGCAAGACTCAACAAACTAACATAAGTTGGATTACCTTGACGAGGTCGATGTCCTTCTTAATAAGGTATCGAATGTGGCTTTGCAGTATTTGAACTTCATCTAGCGATCCCCAATCCAGCCCCTTGTTGATCCACGATGCAAGCTGTGGCGGAGGACCGGATCGGAAGGCGGGTGAAGCCACCCACTTGGTACCATGGGGCTCCGTGATATAAAACCACTCCCGTTTCCATAGGCCGGAAGTTGGGGTGAAGGAACCCTTTGGCCAGACAACGTCGGCCGGTTTTCTTATCAGAGCACCTCTGCACTTTGTGTGTCTCCCGTCTATTATCCTCGGCCTTACATTGAAGGTCTTGAGCCACAAGCCGAAGTGTGGAGAGATACAGAGTAAAGCCTCACATACGATAATAAATGATGAGATGTGAAGGAGGGAGTCCGGAGCTAGATCATGGAAATCTAGTACGTAGTAAAACATGAGCCCTTGAACGAAGGGATAGAGGGAGAAACCTAGCCCCCAAAGAAAGTGAGGGATAAATACGACTCTCTCATTAGGCCTAGGGGTAGGGATAACCTGCCCTTGTGCCGGAAGCCTATGAAGGATTTCCGCGGTGAAATATCTCACCTCCCCGAGCTTCATGATATCCTCCTCGGTGACAGAGGAAGCCGTCCACCGGCCTTGAAAGCTGGATCCGGACATGGACTAAGGTTCGAAGCGACTGGTTAAGCCTTGGGTGTTGGAACTCGAGGTGAGAGGAGGAGGGAGTAGCGTAGAGGGGAAAGGCGGGTCTCGGCCTCCTTATAAAGATGACAAATATCAAACGTCCCCTACGTGGCCTTAAAACATGCCTATTCCCAAGGAATCATACCAACGGGACGGTTGGGTTACCCACGCCCGTGTTGTTGAGAATCCTGTAATAAGGGGACACAATCTCTGCTTCGACAAGACGTGCCAATAAAACTGCCTCGCGAAGCGTGGAGCAGCAGGCCGAAAAAACGATTCAAAATAATGGCTGGACGATGACGTAATGTCCTGTTGTAAAAGTTCTCAGCGGATTGGACTCGTGAAAACATTATGCTCTCCACGGTGGTATATGGAATTTGTTTTGTAGAGCCGGACACGATTCTTATGTTCAATATCTACTTTGGAGTAATCGGAGAAGGAACCCGACTTGCAATGCCGAAGACAATCTGCGCGCAAGACTCATCGTCATTGAAACCTGGTTCAGGGGCTACTGAGGGAGTCCTGGATTAAGGGGTCCTCGGACAGCCGGACTATATGTATATGCCAGACTGTTGGGCTATGAAGATACAAGATAGAAGACTTCATCCCATGTCCGGGCGGGACTCTCCTTTGCTTGGAAGGCAAGCTTGGCGATTCGGATGTGAAGATTCCTTTCTCTGTAACCAATTCTGTGTAACCCTAGCCTCCTCCAGTGTCTATACAAACCAGAGGGTTTAGTCCGTAGGACAAGAACAATCATAATCATAGGCTAGCTCCTAGTGTTTTAGCCTCTACGACCTCGTGGTAGATCAACTCTTGTAATACTCATATCATCAAGATCAATCAGGCAGGAAGTAGGGTATTACCTCCATCGAGAGGGCCCGAACCTGGGTAAAAATTTTGTGTCCCCCCGCCTCCTGTTACCATTAGCCTTAGACGCACAGTTCGGGACCCCCTACCCGAGATCCGCCGGTTTTGACACCGACAACCACCACTTCCTATGGTGGTAGAGGTAAATTCTCTTATGAAGTTAAGTGAAAGTGATAATCCTCACAATATGCATCCTAGCCAATGCCTTTATGAGTTTGAAAACTACATTAGAAAACAAGACCACTTCAATGCAAATGTTAAGAAACAACTGAAATATAATTCTGATATGATTGCCCGCTTGAGTGACTTGTTATTTAGAATCTCAAATGATGTTGGAGGTGTTGGAAAACATGCTTCTATGGTTCAAACCCAGTTAGAACAAGTTGCTAAATCACAAAGAGAAGTACTTGATGAAATGAATCATAATATACATGACTTTGCTATTAGAGTTGCAACTAGAGGAGGTAAAATGACTCAGGAACCACTTTATCCCGAGGGACACCCAAAAAGAATTGAACAAGATTCGCAAATAAATAACACTAGTACACCTAGTCCTAAAAAGAAAAAGAAAAAGAAAAATGATAGGACTTTCCATGCTTCTAGTGAACCTGAAATAGACAAACCTCCCGATAATGAAAATGAAACTTCTATCTCTGATGCTGAAACTCAATCTAGTAATGAACATGCACCTAGTGATAATGAAAAAGACAATGATGAGGTTCATGAAGACACTCAACCAAATAATGATAAAGAACCAGATAATGATGTTGAGATAGAACCACCTATTGATCTTGATAACCCACAACCTAAGAAAGATATGATAAAAGAGACTTTGTTGCTAGAAAACACAGTAAAGAAAGAGAACCGTGCGTTCAAAAACCTATGCCTTTTCCACCCAAGTCAACTAAGAAGAATGATGATGAAGAATTTGAACGCTTTGCTGAAATGCTGAGGCCAGTCTTTTTGCGTACTCGCTTAACTGATATCCTTAAAATGCCTCCTTATGCAAGATATATGAAAGATAGCATCACAAATAAGAGAAAAATACCGGAAGCTCAAATCTCCACTATGCTTGCTAACTATACTTTTAAAGATGGAGTAAAAAACTTGGAGATCCGGGTTTACCAACTATGCCTTGCTCTATCAAAAAGAATTATGTGAAAACTCCTTTGTGTGATTTAGGAGCTGGTGTTATTGTTACGCCTTTCTCTTTATACAAAAGACTTGATCTGAATAAGCTCACACCTACTGAAATATTTTTGCAAATGGCTGACAAATCAACTGCCATACCTATTGGTATCTGTGAGGATGTGCCCGTTGTTGTTGCTAATGTTACTATTTTGATGACTTTGTTATACTTGAGATGCCCGAGGACGACAACATGTCAATTATCCTTGGTAGACCCTTCTTCAATACTGCCGGGGCTGTTATTGGTTGCAATAAAAGCAAGGTCACTTTCCACATTAATGGTAATGAGCATACGGTGCACTTTCCGAAGAAACAATTCCAAGTGAATGGTATTAATGCTATTGAAAAATATCTGACAATCACTATTGAAAGTTTTGAAATACCTCTACCTACTGTCAAAAAGAAATATGAAATGCTTATTGTTGGGGAAATGCATATCCCCATTGAGGTAACTTAGTGATTTACGAAAGTTCTTTAGTTTCATTCTAATCGAAAGTGGTTGTTAATAAGACCTGATCAACCTTATTAATGAATCATTTTTGAACGGTATGAAGTTGATGAATTTATTAAGCATTACCTTATGTCCTTACTTTTTGTTTCCTGTTTTAACTAGTTAAATAAAATAAAATGCCATGATTTGTCTGTTTTCTGAATTTCCCATGCAATAAAAAAATGACCCAAAAATAAAAGTTCTCAAAATGCCCTGAAAATTGAACATGATTTTTTTTTGAATATTTCTGAATTTCTGGTGCAAATAATACCAGAGGGAGGTGCACCACGTGGGCACAACCCACCTGGGCACGCCAAGACCTCCAGGCGCGCCCTGGTGGGTTGTGGTCCCCATAGGGACGGAGCCAGGATTTAGACATAGGGGGGGGCCGAGACAACGGTGAAGCCAAAAAAAATTTGTGCCTCACAAACTACCCAATAGTTTATATCCAAGTTACACTCACATTTAAGTTCATTTATATACACACATTTTTTTTGTAGCAAGAGGTGTCTATAGCTAATACAGATCAATAAATCCACATATGCACGAAGTTGATAGTCAAACTATTGCAAACATGACATGAAATGTCTTGCTAGAAAACATTGTCATGAGAAACTTTAAGATATACCAACAATAACAATTAATCATTGCCTACAAGTTTGGATGGCAAATCAGTACCGGTGGTATTATGAAATTTTGTCGTTGTATTAGGAAAAATGATCAACGTTGTCAGAAGCATTGACAGGTCTGAGCTTTCGATCGACTGTGGCCTGTGGGTGCGTGTGCCCTAGCGGCTAGCGCGGCAGCGCATCACAAATCACACAATAAAAATCTGACGTACCTATAACATACAAGTTGGGAAGTGAGAGATATTGGTAAACAGTGCGATGTAGTATTAACCTTTGCTTTGGCTAGTTCGCTGGCTGCATCCTTAGTAAGGATTGGCGAGTTAAGAAGCATGCGTAGCCGGCTGAATTAGATCGAGAACAGGGAAAGAGGAGGCAAACATGCGTCAATGGCGCAGGACGGCAGCGGCGCAGCACTAACCCACGCACGCGTCAATCACGGAAGAGAATTTCCAGCGCCAATAGCGGAGCCGCGGAGGCATATCACCAAATCTGGCCTAGTTATGGACTTGGAAACGACTTATTGGTGGGCTTTCACTGGGCCATATTTCCACTTTATTAGAATTCACGTTAGATAGGGGGGCCAAGTACTTCATGTACCTAAACTAATGGCTAATCAAGTAGATTTACTCAATGTTTGCTCGATCCATAGGGGGGGCCAGGCCCCTGCTCGCCCCCCCCTTTGCCTCCACCACTGGGTCCCCATGTGGGCCCCTCACTTATATCTTTAACCCACATCATCACTTACCTCCAGAAAAAAATCTCCATTGCTCTCTCTCCCGTGTTCTTGAGCTCAAACCCGCGGATTTCGATCTCCTTGCTCAAAGCTCCGTTTTCAAAACTGTTTCGGGGGATTGTTGCTTGGTATGTGACTCCACCATTTGTCCAATTAGTTTTTGTTTTAGTGGTTCTTACTTTGAATAACTATCTACTCCTTGTGCTGCTGTAAATCAGCTTGCATGTTGAATTCTTAGTGTTCTAAGTAGTTTGAATACTTGCTATGGGCTCTATGTATCCCTATGAGTAGCTGCTATCAATTTTATAAAGTTTTGCTGACAAATTTTTGTCACCCCAAAATTTTTATTTTCAGAAAATTGTACGCGGACATGATGAACCGATTTGGAAGGAGCTCTTTGAGGAGACGATCCTCGGGGGCATCTTCTAGTGACAGTTCTGCTCGCCGGTATTATGTTGAACCAAGTGAAAGTTACATGCGTGATGCCGCCACCAAAACATGCTTATGGCCTTGCGATGAATATATGGTGCATGTGGGCATTAAGGAGGAATTTGGGGAATATGTTCACAATGTTGGCCTCTGTCCCTACCTTTCAGATAAGTGTGAACAAAGCCAACTTCTCACTGAGTCATTTGTCAAAGGATTTACATTTTCCCCTCGTGAGTCTAGGGTTTCTTTTATGCTTTATGATAAACCATTTACTATCCCACTGGAGAATTTTGCTTACCATTGCAAACTGCCAATTTGGGGTTCGCTTGATGAACCACTGCAGGCTGAGTATGAGTATTTCTTGACTAGCCTTTGTTACGGTGAAAATAGGGGAGTAATACAAGGAAGAATAAAGAGCATTCACTTCCCCGCAATTCTGTATTTTGCATTATTTAACGGGAAATGCATAGTAGGCAAGCAAGACTGTAGCATACTTTGTGCGCTAGACTTGAGCCTCATTCACACTGCTCTCGCTGGTGAAAGGAATTATAACCTTGGAGCGGTTACATGTAGACTTCAGCATAATGCTAACAATGGCTGGTTCTATGGTGGAATTTACGCCACACGTTTGGCCCGAGATATGGGTGTTTCACCTTTGCCCTTTGATCCTATCTAATGTTTAACCAAAAATGTTGTGGACACATATTTGCCAGCGCCTGCTCTTTTGAATATCACAACAAGGGGAGATATTTTTTTCTTGAGAGCGAGGCCTGAGCTCATAATGCAGCAACGGTGGCAGCACAGCGTGTCGAGGCATCTGCACCGGGAGCCTCTGTGAGCTACCATGCAGACTAATACCCTCCAGGCTACTGATCGATGACCAACTTAGGCCAAAATCCTAAGCTTGGGGGAGTACGTGTCTCTCACTGACATTATATTCATGTTCATGCATATCATTCTATTTGTGGGTGTTCACACTTTTTTATTGTATCATCCATGCTTAGATCTATATTTTAGCTTTCTTCTTGTGTGTTTGAAAAACTTTAGAAAACCAAAAAAATTAGTTGAGGTAATTTACTTTATTTTCATGCTTAGTAGTATTAAAAAGAAAACCCAAAAAGATTTCCTTGTTCTTCTTTTGTTTGTTGGGAGCTTTCCCATGTAAATAGTTTTTCTCGTTTATGCTTTTCCCTTTTATTTGCTTGTTCAAGAAAACCAAAAAATCCAATAATATTTCAGTATGTTTCTCTGAATTTCTTTCCTTTTTTTGAGTTTTACCGAGGAGAAGACCACGATGAAAATGTTGAGTGGCTCTCATAGGAATAATTGTTGAACTAATAAAGAGCACATTTTACCATGCCTTCTCCTGTTGAATAAAATGTTTGCAGATTCCAGCTTTGTCCACGACATTCTTGCATTATTATTATTTTCATATCATTCGATCGTGCAAGTGAAAGGCAATAATGACGACATCCGATGAACTGGTTGTGGTAGGGAGAAACTGGTATGAACTTGACTTGTTCTGTTTGTGTAAATATGTTTAACCTAGTTACATGATTCAACCCATTATGATTAAACATGTTTGCAATGACAATTAGAGATTATAGTTTCTCATGCCATGCATAAGTAGCTGGGAGTTAATAATGATTTATGTTGGATATCAACATAGCGTTAAAATGATTGTGTTGTAGTATGATGATATGGTATCCTCCTCTGAATGTTCGAGTGGCTTGACTTGGCACATGTTCATGCATGTAGTTGAATCAAAACCAACATAGCTTCTATGATATTTATGTTCATGGTGTCCATATCCTACTCATGCTAGTGTCCAATGTTACTTACGCATAATGCATGGTTATGATCGTTGTTGCTCTCTAGCTGGCCGCTTCTCAATCTAAATTGCTAGCCTTCGCCTGTACTAAGTTGGAATTCTGTTTGTAAATCAAAAACCTTGAACCCAAAGTTATTCCAGATGAGTCCACCATACCTACATATATGTGGTATTACCCTGCTGTCCTAAGTAAATTTGCATGTGCGACCTCTAAAAACTTCTAAAAATTATCATTTTGTGTGCCTGGATCGTTCATGGAACGACAGGAGGTCGTTGGTATCTTCCAGGCTAAGCGGGTTATTCTCAGGTCGAGTGTTTATTCACTCGCCATCGCACGAGAAAAGGGCGGTAATAGGGATGCCCAGTCCCAAACTACAAACATGAAAAAGAGTTCATCTCTGAAGTAATCAAACAAAAACTCCCAATGGAGTCAAAACCTTTACTTTTATCGCTTGGGAATCGCCACTAGCGTGCTTAGCATGGAAGATATTGATAACTGATGGTCATGAAGTGAATAAGACGGGTGCATGTCTCAAAATATCATTTATCTCTGTTTTAAAAATTGAGCTCTGGCACCTCTGCTAATCACTGCTTCCCTCTGCGAAGGGACTATCTATTTACTTTTATGTTGTGTCACCACCTTCTAAAACAAGCGCCAGAAACTGAATGGAGCACAACTGTCATCATTTATGCATTATGTGTAGCTAATGTTGGGTGCATCACGACTGGATCTTTTCTACCATGAATTACAATGTTTAGTCGCTGCTTGAACTTTGGAGGTGCTCTGCATTTATGTTTTGCGGTCTCAGAAAGGGCTAGTGAGATACAACTATTGTCATATTATATCATGGTTGTTTTGACAATTTGTTGCTGTTTGAGATATTTTATTATTGCTCGCTAGCTAATTATGTCATTGATATGAGTCATTATAATGATTATGTCATTGATATGAGTCATTATTATTGCTCATTAGTTATAATGTTGGCTGAAAACCTCGGTGTTGTTTAAGCTTATTGATGCAAACAAGTGCAAAAGAGTTCGTAAAAGTTTTTCTTTCTCCCTTTCAGTTTATCAACTGAATTGCTTGAGGACAAGCAAAGGTTTAAGCTAGGGGGAGTTGATACGTCTCCAACGTATCTACTCTTTCCCAAGCTTTCCTCTAGTTTTGGACTCTAATTTGGATGATTTGAAAGAAACTAACCCCGGACTGATGCTATTTTCAGTAGAACTACCATGGTGTTGTTTTTGTGCATAAATAAAAGTTCTTGGAATGGAACGAAACTTTGCGAGGATTTTTTATATCAATAATTAGAATTTCTGGAGCCAAGACCTTCCGGAGAGGGGCACCTGGGTGGGCACAACCCACCAGGGCGCACCCCTTCTCCTGGCGTGCCCAGGTGGGTTGTACCCACCTAGTGGCCCCGCAGATGACCCCCTGATACTATAAAATCACGTATTTCCAGAAAAAAATCAGGGAGAAAGAATTATCGCGATCCACAAGATGGAGCCGCCGCCGAGCCCTGTTCTTCCTTGGGAGGGCAGATCTGGAGTCCGTTTGGGGCTCCGGAGAGGGGGATCTTCGTTCTTCGTCATCACCAACCCATCTCCATCGCCAATTCCATGATGCTCCCCACTGGGAGTGAGTAATTCCTTCGTAGGCTCGCTGGTCGGTGAGGAGTTGGATGACATTCATCATGTAATCGAGTTAGTTTTGTTAGGGCCTGATCCCTAGTATCCACTATGTTCTTAGATTGATGTTGCTATGACTTTGCTATGCTTAATGCTTGTCACTTTGGGCCCGGGTGCCATGAACTCAGATCCAATCGTTTATGAATTCATCATTATATCCATGTTTTAGATCTAATATTGCAAGTTATAGTCACCTACTACGGTTATGATCCGACAACCCTGGAGTGACAACAACCGGGCCCATTCTCCGTGATGACCGTAGTTTGAGGAGTTCATGTATTCACTATGTGTTAATGCTTTGTTTCAGTTCTCTATTAAAAGGAGACCTTAATATCCCTTAGTTTCCAATATGGACCCCGCTGCCACGGGAGGGTAGGACAAAAGATGGCACGCAAGTTCTTTTAGGAAAGCACGTATGACTATTTACGGAATACATGCCTACATTATATCGATGAACTAGAGCTAGTGTCGTATCGCCCTAGGTTATAACTTTCACATGATGAATATCATCCAACAAGTCACCGATCCAATGCCTACGAATTTATCTTATATTTTTTCTACTAAGTTACTACTGCTGCTACTATTGTCACACTTGCTACAAAATACTGCTATCACTGTTATTGTTACTATTGTTGCTGTCCCTACTTTCAAAACTATCATATTACTGTGCTACTGATCACTTTGCTACGGATAATTAATTTCTAGGTGTGGTTGAATTGACAACTCAACTGCTAATACCTTCAAATATTCTTTGGCTCCCCTTGTGTCGAATCTATAAATTTGGGTTGAATAATCTACCCTCGAAAACTGTTGTGATCCCCTATACTTGTGGGTTATCAAGACGTTTTTCTGGCGCCGTTGCCGGGGAGTGAAGTGCCTTTAGTACCACTACAAAAAAAAACACTCCCGTGATGACACGTGTTTGTCACAGTAGGTCTCGTTTCCTGTCATGCGTGTTACATCCATGATGATTTTATGACAGAATCAAGATAGTCATACCTGTGCTGTTGTAGAAGTGTTCCATGACATTACCAAAATTATCATCACGGAAGTGTCCACTTCCATGACGATAAATGCGCGTCATAGAAGTGCTTTCGTCAAGGGTGACCAACACGTGGCATCCACCGTAACAGGTCACCGCTAAGCTATCAGGTCCGGTTTCAGATCCGATAACCTGTTAATAGCCCGGACCAATGCGGATTTTCCATGTGTTAAATTCTCATTGGCCATAGGAAACACGTGTTGGCTCACCGTTGGGACAGATGTCATCCACTCATTGGACAGGAGGCGCCTATGATACGTCGACACGTGGCATGGCCCAACAGAGGCCCATTCTAGTGTCGGCCCATTTGACTTGGTCAAAAGGTAACGGGTCGGCCCACGGAAAGCCTGTTAACGGCTTCTTCGTATATAGCCCATTTATGGCCCGCTAACTCCCGGCCCGTTACGGCCATTCAGAATTAAGGCCAGTAGTTTCATCCGGGCCGTCTGAGGGAGTCCTGGACTAGCGGGTGTCCGGATAGCCGGACTATCATTATCGGCCGGACTCCAAGACTATGAAGATACAAGATTGAAGACTTCGTCCCGTGTCCGGATGAGACTTTCTTTAGCGTGGAAGGCAAGCTTGGCAATACGGATATGTTGATCTCCTACCATTGTAACCGACTCTGTGTAACCCTAGCCCTCTCCGGTGTCTATATAAACCGGAGGGTTTTAGTCCATAGGACGAACAACCATTACAACAATCATACCATAGGCTAGCTTCTAGGGTTTAGCCTCCTTGATCTCATGGTAGATCCACTCTTGTACTACCCATATCATCAATATCAATCAAGCAGGAGTAGGGTTTTACCTCCATCGAGAGGGCCCGAACCTGGGTAAAAACATCGTGTCCCTTGTCTCCTGTTAGCATCCACCTAGATGCACAGTTCGGGACCCCCTACCCGAGATCCACCGGTTTTGACACCGACATTGGTGCTTTCATTCAGAGTTCCTCTGTGTCGTCACCGATAGGCTTGATGGTTCCTTCGATCATCAACAACGATGCAGTCCAGGGTGAGACTTTTCTCCCCAGACAGATCTTCGTGTTCGGCGGCTTTCCACTGCGGGCCAATTCGCTTGGCCATCTGGAGCAGATCGAAAGTTACGCCCCTGGCCGTCAGGTCAGATTTGGAAGTCTAAACTTCACGGCTGACATCCGCAGAGACTTGATCTTCGATAGATTCGAGCCACAGCCGAGCGCGCCGCACTGTCACGATGGGCACGATGTAGCTCTGCTGCCGGACAGTGCCCTGGAGGCCGCACATGAGTCCGATCCGATCCTTAATTCGGAGCCGACCGCGCAGATCGAGGACGGGTGGCTAGACACCGCCTCGGGGGCTGCAACTTCTACGGCGATGGAGCCGAATACTGACCTTGTCCCTTGTAAAGCCCGTGACTCCGAGGTGCCGGACTCCTCGCCGGACTCCGAACCTCCTGCGCCCCTACCAATTGAATCTGATTGGGCGCCGATCATGGAGTTCACCGCTGCGGACATCTTTCAGCACTCACCCTCTGGCGACATCCTAAATTCGCTAAAGTATCTCTCGTTATCAGGAGAGCCCTGGCCGGACTGCGGTCAGGACGGTTGGGATGCGGACAACAAAGAAATTCAAAGCCCACCCACCACCAACTTTGTAGCCACTGTCGATGATCTAACCGACATGCTAGACTACGACTCCGAAGACATCGACGGTATGGACGACGATGCCGGAGACGAGCAGGAACCAACGCCTACAGGGCACTAGAAGACCACCTCGTCATACGACATATATATGGTGGACATCCCAAAGGATTGGAATGGCGAGGAAGCAGCGGAGGCAGATTCCTCCAAGAAACAGCCCAAGCGCCGGCGTCAGCGGCGCCGCTCTAAATCCCGCCACAGCAAGAATGGAGATTCCGGCACCGGAGATAATAACACCCCAGAGAGTGCCAAAGATAACCCCCTCCAGCAAGATTCAGCGCAGGAGGACGGAGAAGCCAGCCCTCACAAGAGAGCGGCAGACGAAGAAGTAGAGGATGATAATTACATGCCTCCCTCCGGAGACGAGGCAAGCCTCAACGACGACGAATTCATCGTGCCCAAGGATCCAGTTGAAAAAAGAGCGTTTTAAACACATGCTTATGGCCCCGGCAAACAGCCTAAAGAAAAAGCAGCAACAGCTCCGAGCTGATCAAGATCTGCTAGCCGACAGATGGACTAAAGTCCTGGCGGCCGAAGAGTATGAACTCGAACGCCCCACCAGAAGCTACCCAAAATGCAAGTTGCTCCCCCGATTAGAGGAGGAGGAGTATAAACCCTCATCACCAGCGCACAATACGGCAGACCGACCACCTCGTGGCCGCGACAGAGAGGCCTCTAGGCCCTCCATCAGACCGCACTTCAAAGACCGCCGAAAAGTATGAAGCCACGGGGGAATGCGCCGGACTTGCGAGACATATTGGAGGACAAGGCAAGACAATCAAGATCGATCTACGGATCACGTGGGCGCCCCACGATGCATGACGATTACCGTCGCGCCGGATACAACAACTCCGGCCGGGCCGAACACAGTACACAAAGCTTGCTTGAGCTACGTCGTGATATTGCCCAATATAGAGGCGCCGCACACCCACTATGCTTCACAGATGAAGTAATGGATCATCAAATCCCTGAAGGGTTTAAACCCGTGAACATTGAATCCTACGATGATACAACAGACCCCGCGGTTTGGATCGAAGACTATCTCCTTCATATCCATATGGCCCGCGGTGACGATCTCCACGCCATCAAATATCTCCCACTCAAGCTTAAAGGACCAGCTCGGCATAGGCTTAACAGCTTGCCGCCAGAGTCAATTGGTGTTGGGAGGACACAAAGCCGCATTCCTTGACAACTTCCAGGCACATATGTGCGACCACCGACGCCGATGACCTAAGCCACATAATTCAGCAGCCAGACGAATCGCCGATAGCTTCGACACGGTTCTTAACAAAGAAAAATCAAATCGTCGACTGTCCGGATGCAGAGGCCCTCACAGCCTTCAAACATAACATCCGCGACGAGTGGCTGGCTCGGCCCCTAGGACAAGAAAAGCCGAAATCCATGGCAGCCCTCACGTCACTCATGACCCGCTTCTGTGCGGGGGAGGACAGCTGGCTAGCCCGCAATAACAACCTCAGCAAAAATTCTGGCAGTCCGGATACCAAGGACCGCAATGGCAGGTCGCGTCGAAACAAAAACAAACGCCGCGTTAACGGCGATAACACTAAGGATACGTCAGTCAACGCAGGATTCAGAGGCTCCAAACCCTGTCAGCAAAAAAGCCATTCAAAAGAACTACTCCGGGTCCGTCCAATTTGGACCGAATACTCGACCACTCCTGCCAGATACATGGCACCCCCGAAAAGCCAGCTAATCACACCAACAGGGATTGTTGGGTATTTAAGGAGGCATGCAAGTTAATTGCCAAAAACAATGACAAGGGGCTACATAGCAATGATGAGGAAGAGACCCGGCCGCCAAACAGTGGAGGACAGAAGGGTTTCCCCCCACAAGTACGGACGGTAAACATGATATACGCAACCCACATACCCAAGAGGGAGCGGAAGCGTGCACTTAGGGATGTATATGCGATGGAGCCAGTCGCCCCGAAGTTCAATCCATGGTCCTCTTGCCCGATCACTTTTGATCGAAGGGATCACCCCACCAGTATCCGCCATGCCGGATTCGCCGCATTGGTTTTAGACCCAATCGTCGATGGAGTTCACCTCACCAGAGTCCTGATGGACGGCGGCAGCAACTGAACCTGCTTTATCGATATAAGGCGCAAGATGGGCATAGACCCTCAAGGATTAAACCTACAAAGACAACCTTCAAAGGCATCATACCGGTGTAGAGGCCAATTGTACAGCTCACCACACCGAAGTGGTCTTGGATCCCGGATAACTTCCGAAGCGAGGACTTAATCTTCAACATAGTCCCGTTCCGTAGTGGCTATCACGCTCTGCTCGGACGGACCACGTTTGCAAAGTTCAACGCGGTGCCGCATTACGCATACCTCAAGCTCAAGATGCCAGGCCCTCGAGGAGTCATCACGGTCAATGGAAACACTGAACGCTCCCTCCGAACGGAGGAACACACAGCGGCTCTCGCGGCAGAAGTCCAGAGCAGCCTCTTAAGGTAATTTTCAAGTCCGGCCGTTAAGCGACCGGACACGGCCAAACGCGCCCGGAGTAACATACAACAAGACCACCTGGCACGTTCCGAGCACGCGTAGCAATGCGGCCCCAACCCCAGCCCTTGCATAATTGCAAGACCAGTCCTTCGCGTACATCATTACGCTCTGGAGATACCATGGGCATAGGGGGAGGGGCACGACCATGACAGGCCCAGAGTGCGGCTTAACCACACCAGGGGCTCCCAAGTATGTCGGTCTTTTCCTTTTTCTTTCTTTTTCTTACCCACAGGACCCTGTTCACCAGAGGCCCTGTCCGACAGTAGACCTGCCGAACTCACGATGCAACAACCAGGGAAGGAGAAAGGCTACGACGAACACTCAGGTGGTCTCCATTACGAGCATTAAATCTGTTTAATACACCATTCCGCAGCCTACCCCTGGAGGGGGACATGTTTAATAGTCCAATCCCTTGCTTACCGCACTATTTGTATCTCTCTGCATTGATGGCAATATTTCTAGAATAAACAATGCATCGCTTTTTGCTTATAATTGCATTTCTTTCTCATATATGTTCGTTTATGACATGTTGCATCCGTACACTTTGGTACGGCCGAATACACCAGGGGCTTAAGTTCCCCGCATTATGGTGTGATAAGTCCGAACACTTTCACAAGTGCGGCACCCCGAACTTATAGCATTATATGCATCGGCTCCGAATCATGTCTAGGGTCAATAGTTGGGTTTGCCCGGCTCCCATGTTTTGGTACCTTACATTCCGTTTTATCGGCAAGGTAGCACTGGGAGAACCACTGCGATTGCGCCCCGGTTGAGCTGGGCGAGCGCCTCAGTGGAGAAAGCTAAAACTGACCGTCATGATAAGGCGAGAGCTGGTCGCTGTTCGAGAGGTTTTTTCGAGTCCCTAAAGACTTATGCCGCTTAGAGCGAGGAACCGGCTCTGTCCGGCCCAGGCGTGGATACCGCCCCAAACTCGGTCTTCCGAACACTAGGGGCTTCACCGAAATTTAAAATTATAGAATTCTATGGCTAAGTGAGAGTGTTCAAGCATTATAAGTCCGGTTGCCTCGTTCGTTGTGTTGAGCGCCTCCCTAGATGGACCCAAAACATGGGAGCAAGAGTGATCAAGTTTATCCTGAACACCCAAGCACTAGTGGCATGGGGGCTGAAGCCGACGACTTGCCATCTCTCAGATTTGATAAACGGCCGCACAGAAGGTAATATTTTAAATTAATAAGCGTTGCTTAGCGATATGAACACAGTTTTCATTACAGGATAACATAATGCGATTCTACTCAAATATTACATCCTTGAGCACTCACCGCAATCATGCGGGCTCCCTTCAGACACTCTTATAATACATTTCGGCGTGCGATACTCCTTGCTGCGGTGGCGCGTCCGTCGAAGCTTCTCGGCGTCCATCCTGCCCAAGTGCACTTTTGCACGGGCAAGGCCCGATGGGCACCTTCAATGCAAAGTGAGTGCTTGACGACTTCCACCTGTGCACACGATCCACCAGCCGCCGCACCAGGCCGAAGTAGCTCCTAGGCATGGCCTCCTTGGGCCACAGCCGAACTATGAGGCCCTTCATGGCCTGTTCGGCTACCTTATGGAGCTCGAGCAGCTGCTTCAGCTGGTCGCTAGGGCGCACCGGATGTCCGGCCTCAGCATACTAAGACCAGAAGACCTTCTCCGTCGAGCTCTCCTCCTCGGCCCGGTAGAATGCGGCAGCATCGGACACGCTGCGAGGCAGATCTGCAAACACTCCTGGAGAGCTCCGAATCGGGTAAGTAACAGGTAATTCACATTCACATGCTTGCTTTGCATGAAAAATGCCTTACCTGCCGCTATTTTCTTCACCGCCTCGACTTCCTGGAGGGCCTTATGGGCTTCAGCCTTAGCGGCTTTGGCACTCTCAAGAGGCAAGGCAAGCTCGGACTCTCGAGTCTTCGAGTCGCGCTCCAAACTCTCATGCTTTTCCACGAGAGCCTGGAGCTCTTGCTGCACCTCCGCCACCCGCGCCTCCTACTTCGCTCGCTCAGCTCGTTCCGCGGCCGCATTACGTTCGGCCGCGGACACGGCCTCCTTCAGGGTCGCCACCTCGTTCATGGCCCCTAGAGTACCCATGTTATCCTTGTTATTTCTCTTGCAACCAAAATCCTTTTCTGTAAGGTACAAATTTAATACGGTGTTACTCACCTTCATTGTCCTCGAGCTGCTTCTTGGCACGGCCGAGCTCGCTCTCGGACCACTCGAGGTTTTGCTTCAAAGCATCGACCTCCGTAGTCTGTGCGGCAGAGGTCAGCAGCGCAGCCTGCAATCCCATATTGACATATTTTTTAGAACTCCTGCGTATATCTTTGTAAGATCCTCAGCCCGGTTTTTCTTCTCAAACACTGGACCGAGCATCAGGGGCTACTGTCTATGCGGTATTATATTACATGTCTTAAAATTCTTACCTCAAAGCCTGTTAGAAGGCTGCTGCAGGCTTCGGTCAGCCCGCTCTTGGCGAGCTGAACCTTCTGAATCACATCACTCATGATAGTGCGGTGTTCTTCCTCGATGGAAGCGCCGTTGAGCGCCTCCAACAAGTTGTCCTGCGCCTCCGGTTGGACGGAGGCCGCCGGTGTCACGGTCTTGCCCTTCTTCTGAAGGGCGCTGCGGACTCAAAACCACTGCTGGTTCCGGTGCGGAGTCCGGTGTGAAGTCCGGGAGGTTGCCTTGCGACACCTCCGGAGCCTCCCACTCCTGGTGGGTCCCCTCCTGGGATCCCACCTCGGCGTCATCAGCGTCACGAGGGGTGGAGGCGGTCGGAAGGAATCCATATCCGACGGAGCCAAGGACCCGCTCGACGAAGCGGGAAAGATCGTCCTCGGTCGGACTACATGTTGTATGCGGCATTAGAAGGACACCACGTGGCAAAAAGAGAAATTATAAATCATCCAGAATTGGACGATTCACGATCTTGCGGGGCTTGGCCCTTGAGGGCCACTCGTCGCCGTCGTTGGCGTTGGCGGAGCAGTCCGGAGGAAGGGTCCGTCCTTTCTTGGACCCTTCGCCGCCCTCGTTAGAGGCCTTCCTCTTTCTCTCCCCGCTGGGGAAGAGGCCTCTTTCTCCTCCTCCTCGGGGGAGGAGTCCGCCTCGGAGTCATCGGATGATGAGTCCGATACCACCTGGCGCCGGGAACTCCTTCGGGTTCCTGTGGCCTTCTTATTGGCCTTCTTCTCCGGCACCACGTAAAGGGCCGGAACCAGCAGCCCCGTCAAACGGGTGTCCGTTGGGTCTTCGAGAAGAGGAGCCGGATAGTTAACCTGTCCGGACGTCTTCTGCCAGTCCTGTTAAAGGCATTGGGAATTTTAGATCCCACATAGAGTCAAACTATGAAAGAAATGAGTGTCCCATAAAGGATAACATAGCTTACCTCGCCGGCCGGGCGCTGCGTGCTGAATCCGCGATCTTCGGTTGCGGATGCGGGGCTTCTCGCCTCGAACAGCACCCTCCGTGCAGCTTCAGACGTCAGGTCAAGAGCCCGCCAAAGTCCGGTCTTCAGCCGGATCAAACTCCCACAAATTGAAAGCCCGTTCTTTGGCGGGGAGAATCCGTGACGAGCATGACTGGATCATGTTGACAAGCTTAAGCTTCTTATTCACCAGGGTCTGGAGATAGGACTGGAGTCCGGTCAGCTCCTCCGGACTACCCCATAGCAAGCCCTTCTCTTTCCAGGAGGTGAGCTGCATGGGGGTACCAGATCTGAACTCGGGGGCCGCTGCCCATTTAGGGTCACGCGGCTCGGTGATGTAGAACCACCCCGATTGCCACCCTTTGATGGACTCCACAAAGGCACCCTCGAGCCAAATGACGTTGGGCATTTTTTCCACCATGGCGCCTCCGTTTGGCGCCAGATCTTGGAAGTCCAGGACATAGTAATACATGAGCCCCCGGACGAAGGGGTGAAGTGGGAAGCCCAGTCCGCGGAGGAAGTGGGGGAGAAATATGACGCTCTCATGGGGCCTGGGGGTGGGGATGAGCTGCCCCTCGTCGGGCAGCCAGTGCGCGATGTCGCTGGACAGGTATCCGGCGCCGCACAGCTTCTCGATGTGCCCCTCCGTAACGGAGGAGGCCATCCACTTGCCTCCCGCTCCGGACATGGCTGGGAAAGGTTGAGGCGAGATGTGCGAACTTGGGTGCTGGAGCTCGAGTGCGCAGGGATGGATAGGAAAACGAGGAAGAAGGCTTAGGTAAAAAAGGTGGATCCTTATCCTCTTATATATGGGCGGACGAAGACTATACGTCCCCACCGGCTTGGTAAAACTCGCTTATCTCCCAAGCGCCACAATCAATGGCGCGGTTGGGTTACCCACGTCCGTATTGATGGGAATCCCGGAATAAGGGGAACACGATCTCGCTCGACAAGACGTGCCAAGGAAACCGCTTAGCTAAACGCTACCGAGGTGGTATAATAAAAACAATTCAAGTAAAGGCTTGGTAGTGGTGTGACGTCACGCCACAAAATACGTCGGCAGATTGAACTTGTGTGCATATTATTCTCTCTACGGTGGTATGTGGAATTCATTTTGCAGAGCCGGACGCTATCCTGGTGTTCGCAATCTTCTATGAATTATTCGGAAGAGGAACCGGCCTTGCAATGCCGAAGACAATATGCGCGCCGGACTCGTCGTCATTGAAGCCTGGTTCAGGGGCTACTGAGGGACTCCTAGACTAGGGGGTGTCCGGATAGCCGGACTGTCATTATCGGCCGGACTCCAAGACTATGAAGATACAAGATTGAAGACTTCGTCCCGTGTCCGGATGGGACTTTCCTTGGCGTGGAAGGCAAGCTTGGCAATACGGATATGTAGATCTCCTACCATTGTAACCGACTATGTGTAACCCTAGCCCTCTCCGGTGTCTATATAAACCGGAGGGTTTTAGTCCATAGGACGGACAACCATTACAACAATCATACCGTAGGCTAGCTTCTAGGGTTTAGCCTCCTTGATCTCGTGATAGATCCACTCTTGTACTACCCATATCATCAATATCAATCAAGCAGGAGTAGGGTTTTACCTCCATCGAGAGGGCCCGAACCTGCGTAAAAACATCGTGTCCCTTGTCTCCTGTTACCATACGCCTAGACGCACAGTTCGGACCCCCTACCCGAGATCCGCCGGTTTTGACACCGACACCGTCCAATATGATTCTAGCCCGTTGTAACTTCCGACCCATGTATGGCCCATGATGTTTTTCGGCCCATATGAGGCCCTCTGTAACTCTCGGCCCATTAAAGGCCCAAGATGAAAACTGGCCCATAATGAACAGTGTATCGCTTTATACCCATTAATGACCCAGTTTTCCGTCGGCCATTTCTAGCCGGTGTTAACTTTCGGCCTCCTAAGGGCCCATTTATTCTTGGGCTCGTTTCTAGAATTCGGTTACTTAGGGTCTGTTACTGGCCTGTTCCGTTTGTGGGCCAAATTCAGCCCGTGGTTATATCTGGCCCGTTTGTGGCCCGTTAACCCGTTGGGCTGTTTTCATAGCGTTATCAAATATGGCCTATTAACGGCCTGTTATGGTCCACGAATAGTACGGCCCATGTTTTGCGAAATGATTATACGCCCCGTAGAAGGCCCATGGATCGTACGGCCCGTAGAAGACCAATGGGTCCTACGGCCCGTAGAAGGCCCATGGATCATACAGCCCGTAGAAAGTCCATGGATCCTACGACCCGTAGAAGGTCCATGGATCCTACGGCCCGTAGAAGGCCCATGGATCCTACGGCCTGCAGGAGGCCCGTGGTTACAACAGTCCATGTGTTTCCATGATTATTGTGGCCTAGTTACCAAAAATAGGTTATTGTGGCCATTAGAAAAACGCGGAAAAAGAACCGCAATGACTACAAGCAAACAACTAAACAAGACAATAAGGAAATAAATAAGCAAGCAAGTAACTCTAGCCTATTACAGCTATTGCACATATTACATCCACTGGGCATCAAAGTTTGCCATCGGTGCAAATATAGGGAACGAAGCATCATATTACATACACTGGCCGTCAAAGTTGGCCGCCAGTGCAAATTAACGAGGTAGCAAAAACAGTCCATAACCGAAACAACTTCAGAAGAGCTCAAGAAACGTTATCCTGGGTACCCACCATGCTGGCAATAAGCTTAGCAAGCTTATTAGGTTTGTCCTGATTGGCGCTAAAATCCTCCAACGCTTGTTGTTGCAACAGAAAGTATGCATCTGAATGCTCCAAGGACTTCCGCAGTCCTTCCGCTTCTTGTCGCAGCACAGCAGATCGATGTCTTTCAGCTTGCAGTTGAGACTCAAGAAACCGAACTGATTCAGACAGTGAGTTTGAATAGCTTGTGCAAGCGGTAGTGGCCAGTAACTCGAACAGTAAACCAAGACAGGACTTTGGGGTTGCCTCACTATCTTCATGATAGTTTTCCTTAGCTGTTTTATCAGCTTTGTTGGAAACCAACAAGGATGTCTCATGATCCCGAACCTTATCTGCATTACTTCCTCTATCATTGCTTAATAAGGCACTCTTCCCCAATATTCTGTCAGCATTCTAAAAGAAGAAACAAGTAGACACATAACAGGTTTAGCATGTACTAGTATATGAAACTCATTTCGGTGAACCAGTTCATTAGTAAGGTGGACAAGATTAAACTACCAAGTCTTCTATTGCCAAGTAGTACATTATAAAAGCATCAAACAAACATATATATATGTCCTATGGTCACTGCATTGTCTTTCCAAATCAAAATAGAGACACGGTTCAAATCATATCAGTTTAAGAGAAAGCAACACTAAAAGAATACAAAGCGTGGGAAACTACATGGGACAACAAGATTTCAGATGGGTTCCATGGGTCTACATGTACAACACCACTATTGTCCCTGTTATGATGCTAGTAATGTGCATGATATGAGAAGTCAACTGTGTACACAATTGAAATTGAAATCAACAGAGCTATATATAAGAGGAAACCTGTTAAAGAAACATGTGTAAACATACCTGTTGTGCCATTGGAGTTTCCATTGGATCATTCAATTTAAAAATAAGTTTGTATGAGTAAATACAGTGATACAAGAGCAAAGCAGTATGCACGATAGCAATGGAATCTTAAATGAGAACAGTTGTTGTTCAGGTTTAAGCACTTGTTCTACATGACCAGAGTACAGTAAGACGCAAGCATATAGTACTTAAAATAAAATGAGCTCATAGACCTTACCACATTCTTGGTTCGGGACCAGTAAAGAACAAGGCGTTCCCAGTCATCGTCCAGTAAATGTGTCTCAGGAGAGCGTAAGGGAATTTGATGAGTTTCTTTGCCTGTGAAGTACGTTTTCTTCAGGTAATTACCAAGCATTCCTGAAGATAGCAGAGGTATTAGCACATGTTATCTCATCCTGAGTTTCCAAATCGGTCCTTCTCTATAGAGAAAAATGGGAAAATTTGTTGTATTATAACCATCATGGAGGTAGAATGTATGGGACAAAGCAAAGTAATTTCCATGAATAACATTACTTACACATAAATCCTGGACATACACCTGCAACTGGCATTTTCCTTCATCTTCAGTATAATATTTCCATGATGGGAAGATATGCACATAGGATTTAACAACATCAAATGCGATAGATGCTAAACTATGAATGGCTGGTTGTGCTTCCTCCACAAGAATAGGTGTACTAACTGGTGGAGTTGGGGTTCACCATGGTAGTACTGGCGCTTTGGGCACTGGAGCTGCCTTACTAACTGCTCTTGTTTGGGAGCTCTGTGGTGGAGATGGTGTAGTGTCAACAGGAACTGGGTTACTATCTGCTGGGGTTGGGGTTAGATTGGGTGAAGCTGGTTCTTTGTCCATCATAGTAGGGGTAAAATCCGCGAGAGTCTGGGTTATGTGTGGTAGGGCTGCTTCTCGTGCATGTACAACCGAGGTGCTATCTCCACCAAGAGGTAGCACAATTTTATTTGAAGACCGTGTTTTTACTCCGCTACATACTACCATCACCCACTCCAATTCAAATGGTTGATAAATAGGAAACATAGTTGAATGTACAGACATTGTATGAGAGACAGATGCAATAGATAGTGTGGAAAAAAGAGGGCATTAAATAGTTGACATGTATATTGTTTAACTAAAACGGATAGCATGACATAATTTCACATATATGATGTCTATCTAAACTGGGTAGCATAGCATAACATAATTCAAAGATATGATGACTAACTAAACAGGATCGCATGACATAATTCACATACATGTTATCTAAAGTAACCAAGATCGCATGATTTAATTCACATATGTGATTTATATGCTAAGCAGAGGGCATTCGCATATATGATGTGTGAACTAAGAACATGGTGTTGAATATTGTGTATATGATGTCTACACTATGCAATGCAAGACACCATATGCATGATATGAGCAGTAGAACCATGCCAAGTTAGAGCATACACGTCGGTGGGGAAATAGGACTAGTCATCTGTCTCTGAATCCATCTCTGAGGAGCTATCGGGACCCAAAGAAGAGATCTGCTTGACTGTGTAGCACTGCTCTCTCAAGGCCTTGTTTTCACTCGAGATTTTTCCATCACCCACTCAAATGGCTGATTCACAGGAAGAGTAGTTTAATGTACAAACATTGTCGACAAATGGAAATTTAATGAAGAAAAGGATGGGCTAGATATCATTCAAATATATGATGCCTGGTTAAACAGGATGGCAATGCACATTTCACATATATTATGGCTGGCTAAAATACATGAGACTGCATAATTCCCATATATGATATTGAAACTAAATAGGTGGCATTACAGAACATGTCTAAACTAAGCAGATGACATATATGATGTCGAAAGTAGGCACTGCAAGTCAACATATGCATGATATGACTAACATCATCATGCCAAGTTAGAGCAAACACCTTGGGAGGTTAATAGGAGTGGCCAACTGCGTGTGAATCCGCCTCAGAATAGATATCTTCCTCTGGATTACAATCTGGGGAGGGGGAGGGGGTTGCCATTGAACCCACCATGGAGCGATGTCTGCATGATTGTATTGTCGTGCAAATATCTTCTCTTTTTCTCGACATGTTCAGCATGACTGTGTACAATATCTGACATGCATACAAAAAAATATAGTGAGATTATGTAAGGAGAGCATGTGGAAATCTAGAGTAATGGTAACAACCAGTGGATGGATCCAAAAATAATGATAGCAGGCTGATGATTGCTTTAATTTAATAAAAAACAGATGATGATTGCTTTACTATTTGTTTCCCACCCAAGATGCACAACATAGGCGTTGCGGTGGGTACTGGCGGCAGGGAAGGAGATCTGAGGTGGCGAAAGATGGTCAGGAGTCGTGATGTCTGGTTTGGTGGATGCTTCTGTCGATGGAGCGGCTCAGGTGAGGTGGACGACGTCGCGGCAGGAGCAGGACAAACCACACAAAGTTTTCTTCGACACCTACATGTAACTGAAGAAATTTTGTAAGGGCTCATTTGGCTTGCATGATTCTAAAAACATAGGGATAGGAGGAAAAACATCGGAATAGGATAGGAATGCACATGGCGTAGAGCAGCAGCATGAACGAGGGGGAGAGCAGCAGCAGTAGCGCGAGCGAGAGCAGGTGCAGCAGCAGCAGCATGAGTGAGCGAACGAGAGCCGGAGCAGCAGTAGTGTGAGCGAGCGAGCGAGCGAGAGCCAGAGCAGCAGCAGCTGGGCGGGCGAGCGAGAGCCAGAGCAGCAGCAGCAGCACGAGCGAGCGAGCAAGAGCTGGACCACCAGTAGCAGATCTGGCTGCTATGGACGCCGCTGCCGAAGGGGCCTCGTACTAGGGGAGAGCCGCCATGGAGATGTCGCTTACGGTGCTGGCTTCGAGGTAGCCGCTCCATGGGGGTGCGGGATGGAGCACCGTCGGCACCGAGAGGTCGAGTTAAGGAGAAGGTGTGATGCGATGAGTGTACAACCTCTTTGGTGGCGCCGAGTAGGCCTTGGCTTCGTCTGAGGAGTCAGTGCTGATTTTGCGGTTCCGGTGGAGCAGTTTAAGGCGGCGCTATGGGGATGGAGCAGCCGCGATAGACGAGGCTATCATCGGAGCAGCTCCTTGGAGGTGGAGGATGGGGCGGTTGAACCGGCGGGACGACGAGATGGACGACGGATCCTCATCCGGGAAGGTGGATGAGGGACGTCGAGCTATTGCGGTGGACAACGTCGTCGGGGAAGAGGCTCCGGTTGGGCAGCGGTGAGGTGGCGGACGGAGGAGGGTGGGGTTTCAAATGGCTAAAAGGAGGCAATGGGAGGGGGAACCATGACTTAGGGACACGCTTGTCCAAAATGTAGGGTGTGTTACAAAAGTACCCCCACCGATTTGAACCAGCGGCCCTTTCGGCTCA
Source organism: Aegilops speltoides (assembly GCA_021437245.1). Classification (NCBI taxonomy): domain Eukaryota; kingdom Viridiplantae; phylum Streptophyta; class Magnoliopsida; order Poales; family Poaceae; genus Aegilops; species Aegilops speltoides. Next base: position 92,279,593 of record CM038146.1, on the reverse strand, counting down.
GGGTTAGAAGGGGGGTTTCGTGTGTCGGAATTTGGCAGCTGGAGGGAGTTTTCGCGCGTTGTATTTTTGGGATAGCAAGGCACGGGTTGTGAAGGCGCCAATTATGGGAGCATGATATTTGAATTTTTGGGATATAACAAGGCGCGGGTTGAATTTTAGGGACAAGCCTAACGTGTATTATTGTACTTGTACGTACCAAATCAATTCGCATTTCCCTCAAGGAAAAAAAGGAAAAAATAAAACTATTCACACTTCACAAAGAGAGAGTCTTGTCCCATTTTACTATACCAATGATATTCAAAGCTACTCCCTCCTTCCATCTATATAGGGCATAATGCGTTTTTCGAGGCTAACTTTGACAAGATATTAGAGCAATAAGATATGACATGCAACTTACAAAAAGCACACCGTTAAATTTGTGTGTGAAAGGAGCTTTCAATGATATAATTTTCACAATGTGCATGTCATGCACTATTAATCTTGTCAATAGTCAAAGGCGGTCTTAAAAATTGCATTAGGCCCTATATAGCTGGAAGGAGGGAGTATGAATCCATCTTATGTCAGATTAAATTTTTCTGCTGGCTGTATAATGCATGTAACCTACTCATACCAACATTTTAGTGCATTCCAAATGTTTATACTACCGCTGCAATTCGAACTGAATTCGAATTCGTTTATCTATTTCAATAAGAAGAATCATGATTGTTGGCAACTTCAACCATCATTTGTGTATTACCTTAACAACACACCACATGATTACTATAGAGATAGATATGAAATATGTGTACTATATGAACTCGAATTCAATTTTTTGAATAAACTTGATGTTGATTCCAAATAATAGTACATTTGATGTACTAACTATATATTCATAATCTAAACCATGTGCCATAGGTACACCTTGTTTATCACACAAAGTATAGTGCCACACCCCATACATTATGACAAGTATTTAGCCCTGAGCTGCAAAACCCACACGTTAGCCCAAATTATAATCAATGTTCTATATATTATATGTAGTACTAGCAAGATACCCATGCGTTCCACGCAACATCAACATGATCAAGGGGAGGCCTTATTTGCAAATATGGAGAGGGGTGTGGTTATCTTTCTTCAAAATTTCCATAATTTCCTTCCTATCCGTCAGATATAAATCTGATGGCCTATATTGTAGGATGGCAGGCACACCATCATCAACAACTCTGATTTTTATAAGAGTAGAGATAAAATATATTATATGTAGTATAACTTGTTCATAACCACACCAGGTGTATCACCGTTATATATATTCACGCATGCGTCGGTTTAAAACACTATGATAAATTCTTCAAATATCCGAATTCGCTTTTTATAATGAATTATGATCTCTACTCGTATTTTACACCCACACAATCCTCTTGTCTTTGTAGCTAGCGCTAACTTTATCTCATGCATGCACACGCCCGCACCCCTCTCACCCTCCCTCAGCATTCTCTAGCTCCATCGCGCAAATTCTTCTTTTCACTTTAGGTCGTTCACCCACGGTGTGTGTAGGCCCCCCAGATCCTTCTTTACGGCACACTCAATCGATATGCCTCTCTAGCCAGGTGTGCCTACCACAAACACAAGCTTCCCCTCTTCTCTTATCACCGTCCATGCCTCACTCCCACCACTCTTTTCATCGATCTCGTACTCGCACACTCCTTCCCCCTCGATATAGTATGCATCTCGCACCACCTCCTAGATACATCCCTCTCTCTCTATCCTTCTCCCCGGGCCTTATTTGCTTCTGACACATACATGCGTGTATACCGATCGATCTCCCTACATATACCTAGGTCGACTTTAACTATTTCTCCCCCACCCATCGACCGATGTACCTCACAAGTTATGTCTCTCCTTTCTCTGAGAAAGGACGATTGGTCTTCCTATGTAGTTACATCTGCTTACCACAGTCATATCGCCCCCCTCATCATTCGTGCATGCCTCTTGACCCGTCTCTCACACGCACGTCCACAGACAGGTAGCCATCCCCTCTCTTATTGATATTGCAGGCGTGCACTCCCTTTGTCTAGCAAGCCTCTCCCACCATTTCTTAGAAGCAACTCCACTACCACCCCCTCCAACACTTAGCTCTGTCTCTCTCGCAACCTTATTCCTCTCCTACACATATGCATGGATGCTGATCGATCTCCCTTAATTAATACATAAGGTAGGCCTCTCTCCTCCTCCACACATATACCAGCCATTGTACCTCTATAGTTAATTAGGGCTCCCCCACCACACACCGATAGTTGAGCAATGTAGGTAGGTATCCATGCCACAGAGACAAACTTCACTTGTCCCCTCTCACATTCTAGTAGGCCAGCCACTCTATATCTTTGACGTGGGCACACACAAATTCGATGGCACTCTTTATCGATCGCGCGCGCGCACACACACACATCATGATCATCATCATCCCTCTCTTCGATTCTATGGATACCTCAAGCCGATGATACCTCGACTCTCTTCTCGTGGATCACCCCCTCTATATATATGATATATCCAGGACTTTATTTCACACACATTGCATATGTTACATTTTTTGATTGACCCCCTCCCCCAAAAAAAACACTCACGAACCCACACACTATATCTCTATACGTTTGTATATCTCTCACACAACCCCATGTAGGTGGTGTACATACACGACGAGAAAAGGTGCACGTACTCACGCTTCGTGCCTAGCCACACCCGTTCAGGTTGACGTCTACTATGCAACTTTATTCTTGTAGACACGTGTTGGGCCTCCAAGCGCAGAGTTTTGTAGGAATGTAGCAATTTTCCCTCAAGTGGATGACCTAAGGTTTATCAATCTGTGAGAGGTGTAGGATGAAGATGGTCTCTCTCAAACGACCCTGCAACCAAATACAAGAAATCTCTTGTGTCCCCAACACACCCAATACAATGGCAAATTGTATAGGTGCACTAGTACTGTGAAGACATGGTGATAAAAGTGTAATATGGATGGTAGAAATGTATTTTTATAATCTGAATAAATAAAAACAGCAAGGTAGCAAATAGTAAATGGGCACAAAAACGGTGTTGCAATGCTTAAAAATGAGGCCTAGGGTCCGTACATTCGCTAGTGCAACCTCTCAACAATGCTAACATAGTTGGATCATATGATTATCCCTCAAAGTGCAATAAAGAATCACTCCCGAGTTCCTATTAGCGGAGAACAAAAGATAGGAATTGTCTGTAGGTCACGAAACCACCTCAAAGCTATTCTTTCCGTTCGATCTATTCAAGAGTTCATACTAAAATAACACAAAGCTATTTTTTCCGTTCGATCTATCCTAGAGTTTGTACTAGAATAACACCAAAGCAAATTCATATTCATAATACTCAATCCACACAAAGAACTATAAATAGACTCCAAAGTTTCCGTCGGAGAAAAACATGCATAAATTACCCCAATATCACCGCGGGAATCCGCGAATGCCATAACACATATCAAGTGAATCAATAAGATACCTCATTGTCACCTCAAGTATTCATATTGCAAGACATATATCATGTGTTCTCATCTTTGAATATTCAACCCAACAAGACAAAACTTTGAAGGGTAAAGATTCAATTCATCATAACAAGAGTATAGAACATCATATGATCTGACTATATTAACAAATCCCATGATATAGATCACAAGAGAGAGAGAGAGAGAGAGAGATCAAACACATAGCTACTGGTACAAAGCCTCAGCCCTGAGGGTGGACTACTCCCTCCTCATTCTGGTGGCCGCCGGGATGATGAAGATGGCCACTGGAGATGATTCCCCCCTCCGGCAGGGTGCCGGACCGGGGTCTAGATTGGTTTTCACGGATACAGAGACCTTGCGGCGGCAGAACATTTGATCAAGGTTTACCCCGAAGGGTTTCGGAATATTTGGGAATTTATAGTGCAAAGAAGGGGTGCGGGAGGCCACCGAGGTGGGCACAACCCACATGGGCACGCCTGGTGGCCCAGGCACGCTCTAGTGGGTTGTGCCCCCCTCGGGGCACCCCCAGGTGCTTCTTTGGCCCATTGTTGGTCTTATGGTCCATAAAAAATCTCCAAAAAGTTACGCGGTGTTTGAACTCCACTTGATATTGATTTCCTGCAATTTAGAAAACAAGCAAAAAACAACAATTGGCACTGGACACTGGGTCAATAGGCTAGTCCCAGAAAATGATATAAAGTTGCTATAAAATGATTGTAAAACACCCAAGAATGATAATATATTAGCATGAATACTTCATAAATTATAGATATGTTGGAGACGTATCAGGATCCCCAAGCTTAATTCCTACTCATCTTCAAGTAGGTAAATGATAAAAGAAATAATTTATGAAGTGTGAATGCTAGCAAAGTGCATAGGTTTGATCAATCATAATTTCAATCACTTTTCCTAGCATCATAACATCAATTCTTTCTTATATGACTTCTCATGTCCAAGTAGCAACCAATTCACATGTTAAGGTTCAAACAATGAATTCTCTTGAAACTCAACAACCTATGTTCTCAGTCACCAAGCAATTGCAATTCAACTTATTCAACAGAGTCTAAGTAAGAGCTCCACATACTCAACCATCACATAGTCTTTTATGATAGCTAGCACTCACCACATACACATGATGAAAATGTTTCAACCGGACACATAGATAGATAGGGGCTTATAATTTTGCCTCCCAACGTATTCACCTTTGGGTGATGTCAACAATAATAACTCATGTTGCCCATATTCAGCTGGACAAATGTGCCTAGATCTTTCCTCACCACATGATGCTTGCCAAAGGAGAAAAATAAAAAGGAATAGAGAGAAAAACTTTGACTCTTTGCATTAAAGTAAATACATAAAGGTAAAGGATAGGCCCTTCACAGAGGGAAGCAGAGGTTGCCATGTGCTTATTTGTTTGTATGCTCAATCCCTTAGTGCAAAAGAACTTTACGTTATATTGCCCCTTATGATAGCAACCTTTATTATGCAGTCTGTCACTTTTATTCTTTGCCATCGCAAGTACATACAACGCTCAGTTTTCTCTTACACTAAATGATCTAACACTTTTAGAAGCAATTTTGACAACTTACTTGAAAGATCTTGCTCAATCCTTAGGTAGGTATGGTGGACTCTCAAAACAAGATCTGGGTTTAAGGGTTTTTGGATGCACAAGTACTATCTCTACTTGGTGCGGAATTTTTGGCTAGCAAAGATGGGGGCAAGCACCAGATGTTGAAGGATCTATGACAATATAACTTCTACGTGAATATGAACAAACATAAATCATTACGTTTTCGTCCTTGTCCAACGTCAACAATTTTGTCATCTAATATTTTGATGGGTGCTCACAATCACAAAAGATTTCCAAGATAGTATATTTGCATGTGAAAGTTCTCTTCCTTATACTAATTATTCGTGAATTGCTTGTACGACCAATATTGTGATTGTCAAGCTTCAAAAGCTTTCACTTCCTAAACCCAATGTGAAGCTACCACTAGGCATGATATAATTTCAACTTCATGACATTCAATTTATTCAACAATTTACTCATAGGATATAAGTGAAGCACTAGAGCAAATCCATAGAAAAGAGCTTCATTGACGAGATGTGAATGCCGCTTACCTAGCCTCCTATTTGAGGACACTATTTTATTTAAAAACTTTCAGGTCTAAGTATTTTATTAAAACAGAAAGCAAAACAAAACAAAATGACATTCCAAGCATAGCACAACTCATGTGAAGAAGCAAAAACTTAGGCTCAACCGATACTAACCGATAATTGTTGAAGAAGAAAGGTGGGATGTGATGTAGGGTGGAACCCTATAGCGTCGATCTTTCACGTTTGGAGCGGGATCCCTCGAAGAACACGATGAACACGGGGAAGAACAGGGAGAAATCACAAGGGGAAACACTCAAGAACAAGTCCAAATCACACATCCACTAGACAATCAAACACACAAGGTCACAAGGTACATGAACAACAAAGGGAAAGATACAAGGTAAGGTTCATCTCCAAGAGGAGGTCTTGATGATATCCTAGATGGATCTTCTCCTAGATGGAGGTCTTGGCCTCCAATGGAGTAGTGGTCTCTCTCTCTCAAGAGTAGAGATAGGTAGGAGCAAAGCTCACCTAAGAATGAGCTATCACTTTGCTAACCCTAAAAATGGGGAGGAGGAGGTCTATTTATAGTCTAGTGGGCGAAAGGGTAAGTGAGGGGGCGAATGGGTACATGGGCCTCGGCCTGAAACGTTGCACGCAGGCAGGGCCCGGATGATCCGGATGGGGGTCCGGATGATCCGGCCATCGTCCGGATGATCCGGGTGGGGGCCCGGATGATCCGGCTTCACATGAGGCCTTCGGGTGTCTCCGGGCGAATTATCCGGATGATCCGGAGGGGGACCCAGATGATCCGGACGGCGGTCCGGATGTCCGGCCTGGCTCCTGTAGCCGCTCTGTCTTCTTCTTCTTTCTTCCGTCTTATCTTCCACGCTTCCCTCGCGGATGGTGTAGTCGTTCCTTGGTGCTTGCACTCCTCCTCGTCGTCCGTGAAGTTCCAACAATACCTATGCATGCACACGGGAGAAGTGTCAAGTAGTATGCCATCCTCGAAGGGGTTAAGTGAGCACGTGTAAAGGAGATGATTCACCTTAGTGTGTGTGAAGTAGATGTCGCATGTGTCACTTGCCAAATGGGCTCTTGACATGGTGATGTCCGTAGGATGCTCCGCATTATCCCCTCCCGCTTGGGAAAGATCCGACCTCGGATCGAAATCCAAATCACCATGGGAAAGAGATGATGTCGTCGTGTAGAAGTGGACGATCACCAAGCATTCGTCATCTTGTAGTTCCAAATGGGCACTCTCCAATGTCACACCGTCTTGTAATTCCTTCAAAAGTAGCAAAGATAACAAGAACTTGGAAAAACAAATGTGGTTGTCGTAAGAGCAAAACCAAGCATTCAAGAGGTGATTCACCCAATAAGTGTTGTCATCAAGCATAGCATATGGTTTGACAAAGAAGTGTGGCATGGCATTTGATCTTATAAATTGAGCACAATCAAGTATATCATGGGAACAAGCATGCAAATGGGAGGTCAAGATGCAAATATATGTGATAAGTGAACAAGCATCTACCTCAAGGTCATAGCAAGCATGCATAAAGTGCTCAATGAACGGTCTATGGTAGGCATAAGAGTCATTCACAACACTAAATATAGTGAAATGTCTAAACACATGGGGCAAGTGCAAGACAATCCAAGCATAACGTGCATAGGGTGTAGTGAAGATATCGTGGCACTCAACACAATGGAAAGAGCAATTGTTCAACATGTGTGAGGCAATTAAGTCAAGCATGTGATAAGCAAAGGGACATGGCATATGTGAAGAACTAGATGCAACACCCAAGGCATATATGTCATGAGGCATAGCAATGGAGCAAGCAACACATGAAGTATGATCCACAATATGCATGCTCATGGTTTGGGTGTTCTCGAGATAGAAGGATATCACCTCGAAAGCATGTCCTTGTGCATTCTTCACAATGTCGAAGTGGTAGGAAATGTGGTGTAGAAGCGATTCAGGGTCGAATGTATGAGGCTCGCTCTCAAGAGCTCGAATGGTCAACTCACGTGAAGTGGAAGTCGACACAAAGTCCAAGTATCCTACACATGCACACAACAAAACAAAGAGCGTATGCGCATGGTAGATAAACACATCATCCATCATGATGGTTCTCTTCTCTTGCACATAACCATTAGAAGCACAAGTGCATGAGTAATATGATGCAACAATGGCGATATCCATGGCACTAGGTATATGGTGCAAAGGGATAATACAAGCATGCTTCACAAGGAATATGTCAAAATCTCCTAACATGTGTAAGAATGCTATGGGGGCAATATCATGAGCAAGACTATAAGCATTGTTGCACTCAATACATGGCAAATCTAGCATGAGAGATGCAACACATGGAGATATATGACACGAAGCAATATGAATCATATGCAAAGCATATAGATGGTTGTCATCAACCGCATGAGATGAACAAGTATGACACAAGAGACAACGCATGTGAGAGGCATGAGCATATAGGTCATCAACCCAAGAAAGCAAGTAGTGGAACATGGGTGATGCAACATAGCAAGCAATCATAGCAATCAAGTCAAGTATGCTAGTAGTGCGAAGATGCGACATACTAGAAGGGATCATGGCAAACATGTCCTTGGTGCAAATAGTGGGCATGAATAATTCACATGTCATAGCACAATCATGAAAGCAAGATATGAGGACAATAGCATGGGGCACATGATAAACATGGCAATAGTAACAAGGATCTCTACCAAGCATGCAAATACACATAGAAGTAGCATAATGATGAAACATGGGTAGATGCAAGCAAGGGTCACAATTGCATGGCAAAGGCATAGAAGCAAGCATAGCATGCAAAGTGAACACGGTAAAATGAGCATAAGGTGACAAGTGATAAATGGCCCATAGCCGTGTGAGAGCCAAGTAGAGGAGTTGCGCGTAGTCCTTGCGCGAAGGGGACGGTGGTAAGGATAGTCCACGGGATCCCAAATCATCATTGCTCTCAAGAGCTCGTTTTGTCAACTCGTGGGATTGCGAGGTTGACAAGTATTCATGGCTACCTACACAAAAGAGACACAAACGAAAGAAATTGTGTGTGTGGTAAATGTACACATCATCCATCATGATGTGTATGTGAACATGTGAGTTAGCACAAGACAAGCAATGCTCAAAGAAATTGGAGGCATGGTATATGAACATGTCATCCATCATGAAAGAATAGTTGTTATGTATGACACGATGGGGACACAAATTGAGAATGCACGTATATGGCACATCAATAGTATGTTTATTCATGGGTAGCATATGGTGCACACACGTATTGGGATCATGCAATGGATGGGATGGATCAAAATCTCCTAAAATGTATGAGGAAACTATGGGGGTCTCCTCATGAGCAATATCGGAAACATCACATGGAGAAAATGGACAACATCCAAAACAATGCATATCCGGCTTAGGTGGTCATGGCATGGCATATGAGATAAATGATGCAAAGGAGCATATCAATATCATCACAAGAAAAACAAATGCCAATAACCATGGGCTTGTCATCTATGCCATAGGTGCAAATTGGGTTTATTTTAATGGCATATGCATAGTCACTATGAGAGATTGCAAATAAGGCATATGGTTTATCTCATGCATAGCATATGACAAGTCAAGCGGGTTATCAAACATGATGTGACCTAAAGAATTGTCACAAGAAATCCTATGTAACATGGCATCACAACTAATAGACTCCACAATAGAATCATCATACTCATCATAAATGGGCAAATCATGGCATGGGGAAATCATACTAGCATGAAGCATGGCAATAGGTGGATCAACATCATGCAAGCAATCAATGTCAAGAATGTCCACTAGTGGGACTAGAGCATCACCTTCACCTATGTTACCTTTGTCATTCCACTCAAGTGGTGTAGGTGAGGTGGGAAAGACCGAATGGTGGTCATCATCATCATCTTGATGGAACCATGTGGGCGGTGCATCATAATCCACCATGGCCATCGTCTTGTCCAAAGGGAGGACGAAGTCGTCGAGGATCGGCGCGTCATCATAAATGGGACCTAGCACCAAACGAGGAGACACAATAGAGGTAGGGGTCAAGTTGTTAGAAATGCAAATGGCCTCACGAGACCTATCAACTATCTCACTCTCTCTATGTGGTGGTTCACTCACTCCCTCAAAATAGGTGCACTCAAACTCACGTATGGTGGAGTCACTCGTCTCACTCAAGTGGTGGGGGTTGTGGCTCTCCTCACATGTGAATTGTGGCAACTCAACATATATGGGTCTAGTGGTGAAGTCACTCTCACTCTCAATATGGTGGCACAAGTCACTCAAGTCATCATACATCGCCGTGGTCGAAGGGAAAGTCCCATGCTCAACCATCTCGTCGTGGTCGCCGTGGATGAAGGCCGAAGATGGCACGTCATCACTCTCGTCGTGGATGAAGGCCGAAGATGGCACATCATCACTCTCGTCGTGGATGAAGGCCGAAGATGGCTCAATATCACTCTCGTCGTGGATGAAGGCCGAAGATGGCACATCATCACTCTCGCCTCCTAAGATGGAAGCATCATCCTTGCTCGCCACCTTGTCGCTCGCCTCCAAAGCTTGGTCCTTGGGAGCATTGTCTTGCAGCTCGTCGGGCTTGGACATCTTGGTGGTACTAGCCTCATGCTTGTCGTAGAGCTTGGTCGCCGCGAAGTTTGCTTGGGGTGGAGAAGCCTTGGCCTTCATGAGTTCTTGTTCCGCCTTGAGAGCACCAATGTAGTAGTCGTCGATGGACTTGTAGTTCTCGAGGACGATGGTCTTGGAGATGTCGTTGTGCAATCCCATCATGAAGTGGAACTTCATCGAAATGGGGTCGTCCACGCCGGCTCGTCACAAGGCAATCATCATCTCCTTGAAGTACTTGTCGATGGACATGGATCCTTGGGTGGTGTTCTCCAATTGGCGTCGAAGTTGTTCCATGTAGGTTGGAGGCACAAACTCTCGCCGCAAAGCTTTCTTCGTCTTGGGCCAACTCATGTCGTAGTACTCCGAAGGTGTGTGAAGCCACCATGCCAATGCGTAGTCGTGGAAGTTTCTTGTGGCGCATTTCACTTGATCTTCGGGAGGAACTTGATGTAGCTTGAGGTAGTCGTCCATCAAATGCTCCCACTCGAGGTACTCCTCGGGTTCTTGAGTCCCATAGAAAGGAATCGCGTGGTCGATGTCGAGGTCGTAGTAGCTCGTGGAAGTCGCGGACTTGAGCTTGGGGAGCTTCTCTTGAGCATAGCCTTGAGGTTCTTGTTGGCGAAGATGCCGTATGTCCGTAGGCGAAGATGCCTTGGAGTCGCTTGGCGAAGATGCCAAGGGAGATGGTGAAGTCATTGAGCATTTGTTGATGTAGAGCTCTTGACCTTCACGTTCTTGTTGGTGATGGTGTCGATGCCGATGTGATCTTGCCAGAGATGGTAGCTCGTAAGCATGTGCTCTTGAGCGTCTTCTCGAAGATGAGGAAGACCGCTTGCGGTTCTTGATGAGGGCCTTGATCTCCTCCATGCGCTTGTCCATCTTGGCGTTGGAGTTGTTGTTCATGGCATCGAATTCGTTGTTGTTGTAGACCGAAGGTGAAATGCCTTGCCTATCCATCACAAGACTCGAGTAGAGGTGAGTAGGAAATGAGATAAACAATACCAAGTTACCTTTTCCCAAAGTTGAGGATGTATCCCGTGTCACTCAATGTGAGATGAAAGAATAGTGGAATTGGTACCGGACTTGTTCACTCACACCTATCAAGTAAAGCCTATGGTAGAGCTCGGTGAGGATAGTGGCACAAAAATTTAATGCAAAATGTTAGCAAGAGTCAATAATGTTGAAAGAGATTCACAAATTCGCAAGTGAAACAAATGGACCAATAGCAAAGAATGGCACACGGAAACACACACACGGATAGATAAATGGGGTCGTGCAACCAAGGAGTGAGCACAAAATGTGGAATCCACAGAAAACGCTCGTGTTGCACAACTCAAGAGAGACGCTAGCACGATTGCTCAATAGGCGGATACGACACTTGTGCACAACCTATAAGATGCAAAATGGATATTCTTTCTATCCCAAGTATGCTATATATGTATGGTTCCCGGTGTTTCTCTCAAGCATGAAAGCATATGATGTAGATTTGACAATCTTATGTGCAATGGGGTATGATGCTATGGCACTTGCTCACGAGCTCTTTGCTCTCTTTTTGCTTAAAAGCTTTTTTTTCAATGGCCACTTATGCACAATGCACAAACCAAGATAGCTATTGTGTATATGCGGGAACGATATTGTGACACAATGTATGATATGATACCAATATGATATGGTGTGTATGCAATGGAATGGTGGATAACTAATGTGCACAAGTAACGTTGCCGTCAATACTCAAATGGCTAGTCTCGATAGGCAAGTAACACAAAATGGGCTAGGGGTTAACAATGCAATTGCAAGGGAATATACAAAGGTGTCATCGAGGTTACCGTTCTTGGCAATGATGAGAGGCGGTGTTGCCGATGTCGACCCGTTCCTAGTTAGCCGAAACACCCTAGGAAACGGAAAAACCGCAAACTCAAAATCCAAAGGCAAATGTCAAATGGTGGTAGCGGAAAAGCGGTGGTGGTTTGCACTCGGCAAGGCGGAAGTGGAATGATGGGCTATACACGTGTCGGAGTTGAAGTTGTCGTCCCTAAGTAGCCAAAACACCTTAGGAGACACAAGCCACAACTCGGACAAGCTCAAACAACAATTGGGTTAAGTTGGGGGTGGCGGAAGTGTATGGTGGGTAAGCCTATGTGGAAATGGTGGTGGTGGTTGATGAAGAAGCAACCGTCCCTAAGTAGCCGAAACACCTTAGGAGACTCAAGTCACTACTCAAAGAACCTCAAATGCTATGGGGAACAAAATGGGTTAGGTTGCGGAAGTCGGTGGTGGCTATGCGGATGATATGGTGGAAGGCCTAGGCAAACTTGCCAAATTTTCAAAATTTTGATGGAGTCAAATGATATTGTTGGTATTTTTGTGGGATGGGGGATGTCAAGAGCTTCAAAACGAGCTAAAGAACGTCAAAATCGGAGTTTGGATGAATTAGTTATGGCCGAAACAAAAATCTGTCTATGTCGGGCCAGGTTAACCGGATGATCCGGGAGGAGGTCCGGATGATCCGGCCTAGATCCAGATGATCCGGGAGGAAATCCGGATGATCCGGGTTCGTCAGCGCCGGTTCTGTTTTCTGGGTGCGTGGGTTATCCGGACGTCCGGGGGGGCGTCCAGCTGATCCGGGCTTGGTCCGGATCATCCGGGAGAAGGTCCGGATGATCCGGGCAAGTCAAACTGCTCGGGATTTGCTCGTGGAGACGAAATTTTGGGCAGAATTTGGGGATTTTGGGGTCAAAATTTGAGGGATTTCGTGGATGGAAGGTGGGGAAACTTGAGGAGATGCTAGATCCACTTGAAACCAAGCAAATCCATGGATCAAAATCAACAAAACATCATAAAACCAACAAATCACAAAAAAATTTGGGGGCTATTTTTGGTGGGGATTTTCGGATTTAGGACGAAATCAAGCAGAAGAAGGCTAGAAAACGGTGGGAGGGGCTCCAAAAACGTGATCAATGTGGCTCATGATACCATATGATGTAGGGTGGAACCCTATAGCGTCGATCTTTCACGTTTGGAGTGGGATCCCTCGAAGAACACGATGAACACGGGAAGAACGGGAGAAATCACAAGGGGAAACACTCAAGAACAAGTCCAAATCACACATCCACTAGACATCAAACACACAAGGTCACAAGGTACATGAACAACAAAGAGAAAGATACAAGGTAAGGTTCATCTCCAAGAGGAGGTCTTGATGATATCCTAGATGGATCTTCTCCTAGATGGAGGTCTTGGCCTCCAATGGAGTAGTGGTCTCTCTCTCTCAAGAGTAGAGATAGGTAGGAGCAAAGCTCACCTAAGAATGAGCTATCACTTTGCTAACCCTAAAAATGGGGAGGAGGAGGTCTATTTATAGTCTAGTGGGCGAAAGGGTAAGTGAGGGGGCAAATGGGTACATGGGCCTCGGCCTGAAACATTGCACGCAGGCAGGGCCCGGATGATCCGGATGGGGGTTCGGATGATCCGGCCATCGTCCGGATGATCCGGGTGGGGGCCCGGATGATCCGGCTTCACATGAGGCCTTCGGGTGTCTCCGGGCAAATTATCCGGATGATCTGGAGGGGGACCCAGATGATCCGGCTGAGCCCGGATGATCCGGACGGCGGTCCGGATGTCTGGCCTGGCTCCTGTAGCCACTCCGTCTTCTTCTCCTTTCTTCCGTCTTCTCTTCCACGCTTCCCTCGCGGATGGTGTAGTGGTTCCTTGGCGCTTGCACTCCTCCTCGTCGTCCGTGAAGTTTCGACAATACCTATGCATGCACACAGGAGAAGTGTCAAGTAGTATGCCATCCTGTAAGGGGTCAAGTGAGCACGTGTAAAGGAGATGATTCACCTTAGTGTGTGTGAAGTAGATGTCGCACGTGTCACTTGCCAAATGGGCTCTTGACATGGTGATGTCTGTAGGATGCTCCGCATCAGGATGCCTACCGGGGCATCCCCAAGCTTAGATGCTAGAGACTTTTTGAATATTAACTTGGGGCGCCTTGGGCATCCCCAAGGTTGAGCTTTTGTGTCTCCTTAATTCTTCATATCAAGGTTTTCCTAAATCTCAAAAGCTTCATCCACACAAAACTCAACAAGAACTCGTGAGATAAGTTAGTATAAGTCAATGCAAAACCTTATCATTCTCTACTATAGGAAATCACTAAAATTATTATTCAACATTGCATACTAAATGCCTATGCATATTTTATACTCCTATCCTCAAATAGAATCATTAAACAAGCAAATGTATGCAAACAATGCAAACATAACAGCAATCTGCCAAAACAGTATAGTTTGTAAAGAATGCAAGATTCATCGTACTTCCCTAACTCCAAAAATCATGAGAAAAATACTACACTGTAGAAAATTTATTAGAGATTATTTTTCAAAAAAATTCAACAATTTATCATGTTCTGACTTTTTTAGGGATTTTTTTCAGCGTCAATAAACTTTCTGTTTTCAAACAGCAACAAGTATACTTGCAAAATAAGCATGGCAAAGGCTATCATTGCCACTTTTATTGAAATAAAATATGCAAAACATTATTCTAAATAACATCAAGTAAATCCTAGCAAAAAACATAGCTCCAAGTGAGGTTACCGATAATGTTGGAGTCGAAAGAGCGGATGCCTTCCGGGGCATCCCCAAGCTTACTTGCTTGGATATTCCTTGAATATTACCTTGGGGTGCCTTGGGAATCCCCAAGCTTAGGGTCTTGTCACTCCTTATTCTCCTCATATCGACAACTCACCCAAAACTTGAAAACTTCAATCACACAAAACTTAATGGAACCTTGTGAGATAGGTTAGTATGATAAAGAGCAAACCATTTCACTTTTGGTACTGTCAAAGACAAGATTCATATTTTTTTTCCACACAATGCCTACTGAAGCATATCATTTCCACAATTTATATTGAGCAATATAAGCCATAGAAACGAGGAAATAAGCAAACTATGTATTGAAAACAGAATCTGTCAAAAACAGAACAGTCTGTAGTAATGTGTACTCAAACTATACTTCTGCTACTCCAAAAATTATGAAAAAAAATTGTACCAAGGGAGAAATTTGTGTATTAATCTTCTGCAGAAAGAATCAACTCAAAAGAACTCTTCGGTTAAAAATTAGAGCTATTTTTGTGAGCGCAAGAGTTTCTATTTTTCAGCAAGATCAAATTAACTATCACCCAACATGATCCCAAAGGCTTTACTAGGCACTTTATTTAAAGGAAAGCAATAAAATATGATTACTACAGTAGCATAATCATGTGAACACACAAAAACAGTAGGTAAAAGTGTTGGGTTGTCTCCCAACATGCGCTTTTCTTTAATGCCTTTTAAGCTAGGCATGATGATTTCAATGATGCTCGCATAAAAGATATGAATTGTAACATAACAAGAGCATCATGAATCAGGAGGGGTGCGATGGGATATGAGATAGGGTTTGGGCTGTGGGTGGGGATATCTTTTTTTCTATTGATAGAAGGATGGATGGATGTGGGATGGGGAGATGGATGGATGGATTGATGGGCGCCATGTCATCGATCCGTGGGAAGAGTTCTGATTGGCTCGGAAAACCAGTGATTTAAATAGTTTACAAGTATTAAAAATAGAGAGATTTTGTGAAATGGCTATCAGAAATATTTTGCAAAAGGGCACCACACAAATTTTCACTAGAGTTAGACCACATTTTATCGATAAGGACCAATTTGTATGCATTTCTGGTCTTTCTAGCTCTTTTTAATCATTTTTTGAGTGCCCAAAATGAGTTTTTTGTGAAGAATCTACCATATATTTGTTGCAAAACTGGACCAAATCATTTTTATAAAATACTAGGTCATATTTAATGCACAATTGACCAAATGATTGGGTGTCAAAAGCTTTGATCTACCTCTCGTGAAAAGGACAAATTTCCGCCGATTTAGTAGAAAGCGGGTAAAATTTGAACTGCAACTGCCTCATAATTTGCTCTTTATTTTTTCAAAAAATCATTTCTAGGTACATAAGTATCTATTTAATCAGAGAAACACCAAAAAAAAATCAAGATTCAACCACTAGCTATGAACGGTCATGCCTGCCGTTTTGGCCGCATTTTGAAATGGGCATGAAAAATTCAAAAAATAATCAAAAAATTGGAAAACCTTCGCATCGTGTCATTATATGTGGCCAACTTACCAGGAAAAATAATAAACTAGCAATACGATAATTATTTTGAAAAAGTGTTCTGAGAAACGAGCTATCATGTGTGGAGATTAATTGCTTTCAAGCCAAATACTCAATCTTATGGCCACATTCATGGCATAGTTTGTTCAAATGATTTCATATCATGCACAAGGGTGCATATTGGAATGGAAAACAATGTTGCCTAAGGAAGTTTTCATTTTCTTTGGACGAAAAAATCATTTTCCATTTTTCGAGTGCCCAAAATGAGTTTTTTTTGTGAAGGACCTACCATATATTTGTTGCCAAATTGTACAAAATAAATTTTATAAAATACTAGGCCATATTTGATGCACAATTGACAAAATGGTTGGGTGTGAAAAGTTTTGATCCACCTCTCGTGAAAAAGACAAATTTCCGCCGATTTAGTAGGAAACGGGTCAAATTTGAACTGCAGCTGCCTCATAGTTTGCTCTTTATTTTTTCAAAAAATCATTTCTAGGTACATAAGTATCTATTTAATCAGAGAAACACCAAAAAAATTCCAAGATTCAACCATTAGATATGAACGATCATGCCCGCTGTTTTGGCCGCATTTTGAAACAGGCATGAAAAATTCAAAAAAAATACAAAATTTGGAAAACCTTCGCATTGTGTCATTAGATGTGGCCAAGTTACCAGGAAAAATAATGAACTAGTAATACAATAATTATTTAAAAAGTGTTCTCACAAACGAGCTATCAGTTATGAAGATGCATGGCTTTCAACCCAAATGCTCAATCTTATGGCCACATTCATGGCATAGTTTGTTCAAATGATCTCATATCGTGCACAAGAGTGCATATTGGAATGGCAAACAATGTTGCCTAAGGAAGTTTTCATTTTCTTTGGACGAAAAAACCATTTTCCATTTTTCAAGTGCCCAAAATGAGTTTTTTTGTGATGCACCTACCATATATTTGGTGCAAAATTGTACCAAATCAATTTTCTAAAATACTAGGCCATATTTAATGCACAATTGAGCAAATGGTTGGGTGTCAAAAGCTTTGATCCACCTCTCGTGAAAAAGACAAATTTCCGCCGATTTAGTAGGAAGCGGGTCAAATTTGAACTGCAGTTGCCTCATAGTTTGCTCTTTATTTTTTTTAAAAATCATTTCTAGGTACATAAGTATCTATTTAATCATGGAAACACCAAAAAAATTCCAAGATTCAACCACTAGCTATGAACGATCATGCCCGTCGTTTTGGCCACATTTTGAAACGGTCATGTAAAATTCAAAATAAATCAAAAAATTGTAAAACCTTCACATTGTGTCATTACATGTGGCCAAGTTACCAGGAAAAATAATGAACTAGTAATACGCTAATTATTTTAAAAAAGTGTTCTCAGAAACGAGCAATCAATTGTGAAGATGCATGGCTTTCAACCCAAATGCTCAATCTTATGGCCACATTCATGGCATAGTTTGTTCAAATGATCTCATATTGTGCACAAGGGTGCATATTGTAATGGCAAACAATGTTGCCCAAGGAAGTTTTCATTTTCTTTGGACGAAAAAATCATTTTCCATTTTTGAGTGCCCAAAATGAAGTTTTTTTGGGAAGAACCTACCATATATTTGTTGCAAAATTGGACCAAATCATTTTTCTAAAATACTAGGCCATATCTAATGCACAATTGACCAAATGGTTGGGTGTCAAAAGTTTTGATCCACCTCTCGTGAAAAAGACAAATATCCGACGACTTAGTAGGAAGCGGGTCAAATTCGAACTGCAGCTGCCTCATAGTTTGCTCTTTATTTTTTTCCAAATATCATTTCTAGGTACATAAGTATCTATTTAATTAGAGAAACACCAAAAATTCCAAGATTCAACCGCTAGCTATGAACGGTCATGCCCACCGTTTTGACCGCATTTTGAAACGGGCATGAAAAATTCAAAAAAATCAAAAAAATGGAAAACCTTCGCATTGTTTCATTATATGTGGCAAGTTACCAGGAAAAATAATGAACTTATAATACGATAATTATTTTAAAAAGTGTTCTTAGAAATGAGCTATCAAGTGTGAAGATGCATGGCTTTCAACCCAAATGCTCAATCTTCTGGCCACATTCATGGCATAGTTTGTTCAAATGATCTTATATTGTGCATAAGGGTGCATCTTGGAATGGCAAACAATGTTGCCTAAGGAAGTGTTCATTTTCTTTGGTTGAAAATTTTATTTTCCATTTTCTGAGTTCCCAAAATGAATTTTTTTGTGAAGGACCTACCATATATTTGTTGCAAAATTGGACCAAATCAATTTTCTAAAATACTAGGACATATTTAATGCACAATTGACAGAATGGTTGGGTGTCAAAAGTTTTGATCCACCTCTCGTGAAAAAGACAAATTTCTGCCGATTCAGTTGGAAGCGGGTCAAATTTGAACTGCAGTTGCCTTATAGTTTGCTATTTATTTTTTCCAAAAATCATGTCTAGTTACATAAGTACCTATTTAATCAGAAATGCATGGTTTGGTGGTGATACGTCGAGGTTTGGGCGGTGGCCGAGGGCCCTAACTCTAGAGCGCGTAAACTCGCATGCCCGCCACATCGTCGCCGCGTGACCGTGGCGTTGTCATGCGTTCTGGGCGGCCTAGGCATGTCTAGTGGGTTGGGCACTCCCTAGGTAGGTGCTAGGAAGAAAATTACAACATAAGATTCGCACGAGGAGACCAAACTATGCTCAAACATGAATTAGTAGCCAAGTGTTTGATTACCGGTACGGGAAATGCACATGGCTAATGGGCGTGAGTTTTGGCTGAGGACGATCATTTACTAAGAAGACTGTCTTCACAAATTTTCAGCTCAAAAGGAGGAGCCTAGGTGGTACTTGCTTTGCAAAGTACCACACTAGACATAAATATGAATGTTGAAGCTGGGCTCAAAATAATGAATGGATTGAGCTGAAATTTGGTGGAGGATGGTTATTTGGTCATAGGAAAGTTCTGTAGAAAATGGATACCATTTGGACATTCCAAATTGGTACTTCCTTCACAATGCTCTTCTCTGGAAAGAAACTTCGGAAAATTAGTGAGAGAAATGGGCTAAATGAAATGAGCTCAAATTTGGTGTAGGTAAGTTACATAGGCATATAGAATATGTGGCAAAAATTCAACTCATTAGGATATGCATAGCTAGTACTTCTTTCACAAAGGTTCTAGGTGGACAAAAAATTTGAAAATTTGCTGAGTATACTAGGCAAATGGAGCTGAATTTTGTCATGAGGCAATGATTTGGATAGGAAAGAGTGCCCAAAATTTTTGAGGGCAACCAAGAATATATAAATAGCACTTCCTTCACAATGCTCTTCTCTGGACAGAAACTTCGGAAAATTAGTGAGAGAAATTGGCTAAATGAACTGAGCTCAAACTTGGCGTAGGTAAGTTACATAGGCATATAGAATATGTGGCAAAAATTCAACTCAATAGGATATGCATAGCTAGTACTTATTTCACAAAGGTTCTAGGCGGACAAAAACTTTGGAAATTTGCCGAGGAAGATTTACTAGGCAAATGGAGCTGAATTTTGTCATGAGGCAATGATTTGGATAGGAAAGAGTGCCCAAAATTTTTGAGGGCAATCAAGAATATATAGATAGCACTTCCTTCACAAAGTATTGTTCTGAACAGAATAGGAAAATGAATATTGTTGAATTATTTTTGAACTAGGCAAGGAAGGTTTTTTTATATATTTGACGAAGATATGACCCAAAAAAATTTATGAGATTTTTTTGGGAATTTTGGGAATTACAAAAATATAGGTTGCTTCACAACCTAGGGAAAAATTGACACATGGACATGACACATAGGCAAAACTGATGAGGTGGCGCCTAGTCATAGCAACCCACCACAATTTACAAGGTTATGACCATCTATATTGGTCATGATCAGCTAGAAATAAGGCAGCGGACCAGTGCTATCTGCTTTATGACCATTTCGTGTAAGGAAATTACGACCTTTCTGACCAAAATGGTCATTATAGTTCAGGGTTTGGAGCCCCCCGAACAGCTTTTGACCAATTGGTCTCAAATGGTCGTAGATTTATGACCAATTCTTCGAAGGTCATTGACAGAAGGTCACAAGTTGACATATTTCTTGTAGTGAAGAAAATGATTGGCCCCTTGACTGCTGGGACCCACCGGCTACATCTTCGCACGCAAGGAAGTGCGTGACAGTCGGGACCCACCTGGTCGAAGCGTACGTAGCATTGTCATTCTGGTCGTGAATGTGTACGCACAAACTGGTCGATGTAGAGGCATGCACGTGTCGTATTAGAGGCGCGCACATGTCGTAGTAGAGGCGTGCACATAGCATGTACACGTACATACAGTGGCCAGGGTGCAAGAAAGTAAATACAGCCATGTACGTACATACAGGCGGGGTCTCGAACGCCTACTCACGCATACGTATGGCCAGGGCTCGTGTACATGGCTGGGTCGGAACAGAGAAAATGTGTCATCGTCGTGTTCATGGGGAGCCAAACGTCTGGGTCAGAACGGAATGCGTCGTGTTCATCGGGAGCCAACTGGCTTGGATGGAACAACTGATGGAAACGAGGCCTGGCGTACCGCAGAACGGAGGAAACGGCCTTGTGTTCGACAGGCCACGGTCGAAACAGGATCCTGTTCATTGGGATGGGTTTGGCGTACCGCAAAATGGAGGAAACGGATTTCTGTTGGACCTCCTACGGTCGAAACGGGGTCCTGTTAATCGGGAGGGGTGTGGTGTACCGCAAAACAGAGGAAATGGACTTGTGTTGGAGCGCTACGATCGAAACGGGGGTCTTGTGTTCATCGGGAGGGGTGTGGCGTGCCGCAAAAGGGACTCCATGGGATACTGTTCATCTCCACAGTCGACTGCCACCATGGGCTACTGTTCATCCATCGTCGACCTCCTCCAGCCTCCACCTGCGACTGTTCATCCATGGGCTCCTGTCCATCCAGCCTCCACCGCTCCTCCACCAGCTACTGCTCAACCAGCCCTCTCCACAGGGTCCTGTTCAACCACCCCTCCACGGGTTACTGTTCATCCAGACCTCCACCGCCATCGCTCAACCAGCCCAGCACTGCAGCCATCGCTCAACCTTCCCTCCACGGGGTCCTGTTCATCCAGCCCTCCACAGGGTCCTGTTCATCCACGCCCAACCGGCTCGATCGATCGGGGTCCTGTTCATCCAGCGGCAACACCACGGGGTCCTGTTCATCCAACCCCACACCAGGAACTGTTCATCCAACCCCCCAACAACGTTCACTGTTCATCAAGGGAAGGAGGCAGCAGGTTCGATCGGCTTCAGTTAGCAGCAGTAGCGACCGAAGGAATCGCTCGATCGGGTTCAGTAGCGCGTAGCCTTCAGTGCAATCGCTCGGGTTCAGTAGGCAAACATGATAACCCACAAGTATAGGGGATCGCAATAGCTTTTGAGGGTAGAGTATTCAACCCAAATTTATTGATTCAACACAAGGGGAGCCAAAGAATATTCTTGAGTATTAGCAGTTGAGTTGTCAATTCAACCACACCTGGATAACTTAGTATCTGCAGCAAAGTATTTAGTAGCAAAAGTGGTATGATAATAATGGTAACTGTAGCAAAAGTAAAGATAAATGTTTTTGGAGTTTTGTAGTAGTTGTAACAGTAGCAACGGAAAAGTAAATAAGCGAAGAACAATATGTGAAAAGCTCGTAGGCAATGGATCAGTGATGGATAATTATGCCGGATGCGATTCCTCATGCAATAGTCATAACATAGGGTGATATAGAATTAGTTCCAATTCATTAATGTAATGTAGGCATGTATTCCGTAAATAGTCATACGTGCTTATGGAAAAGAACTTGTACGACATCTTTTGTCCTACCCTCCCGTTGCAGCGGGGTCCTTACGGAAACTAAGGGATATTAAGGCCTCCTTTTAATAGAGAACCGGACCAAAGCATTAACACATAGTGAACACATGAACTCCTCAAACTACGGTCATCACCGAGAAGTATCCCGACATCGCTACTTGGGGTTGTCGGATCATAACACATAATAGGTGACTATAGACTTGCAAGATAGGATCAAGAACACACATATATTCATGAAAACATAATAGGTTCATATCTGAAATCATGGCAATCGGGCCCTAGTGACAAGCATTAAGCATAGCAAAGGCATAGCAACATCAATCTCAGAACATAGTGGATACTAGGGATCAAACCCTAACAAACCTAACTTGATTACATGGTAAATCTCATCCAACCCATCACCGTCCAGCAAGCCTACGATGGAATTACTCACGCACGGCGGTGAGCATCATGAAATTGGTGACGGAGGACGGTTGATGACGACGAATCCCCCTCTTCGGAGCCCCGAACGGACTCCAGATCAGCCCTCCCGAGAGAGATTAGGGCTTGGCGGCGGCTCCGTGTCGTGAAACGCGATGAAACTTTCTCTCTGAGTTTTTTCTCCCTGAGACGGAATATATGGAGTTGGAGTTGAGGTCAGAGGAGGTCCAGGGGGGCCACGAGATAGGGGCCCGCGCCCCTGTCTCGTGGACAGGCCGTGGGCCCCCTAGCATTATTTCTTTCACCAAAAATTCTTATTAATTCCAAAAAGTGCCTCCGTGGATTTCCAGGACATTCCGAGAACTTTTCTTTTCTACACATAAAACAACATCATGGCAGTTCTGCTGAAAACAGCGTCAGTCCGGGTTAGTTTCATTCAAATCATGCAAGTTAGAGTCCAAAACAAGGGCAAAAGTGTTTGGAAAAGTAGATACGTTGGAGACGTATCGACTCCCCCAAGCTTAAACCTTTGTTTGTCCTCAAGCAATTCAGTTGATAAACTGAAAGTGATAAAGAAAAACTTTTACAAACTCTGTTTGCTCTTGTTGTTGTAACATGAAAAGCCAGCATTCAAGTTTCAGAAAATACTATGAACTAACCATACTAACAATAACACATAGGTCTCACAATTACTCATATCAATAGCATAATCAGCTAGCGAGCCATAAAATAAAACTCAGATGACAACACTTTCTCAAAATAATCATAACATGATATAACAAAATGGTATCTCGCTAGCCCTTTCTGAGACCGCAAAACATAAATGCAGAGCACCTTTAAAGATCAAGGACTGACTAAACATTGTAATTTATGGTAAAAGAGATCCAGTTAAGTCATACCCAATATAAACCAATAATAATGAATGCAAATGACAGTGTGCTCTCCAGCGGGTGCTTTTTAATAAGAAGGGTGATGACTCAACAAAAAAGTAAATAGATAGGCCCTTCACAGAGGGAAGCAGGGATTTGTAGAGGTGCCATAGCTCGATTTTAAAATAGAGATTGAATAACATTTTGAGCGGCATACTTTCGCTGTCAATGCAACAACTATGAATGGCTGTATCTTCCATACTACATGCATTATAGGCAGTTCCCAAACAGAATGGTAAAGGTTTATACTCCCCCAACCACCAACAAGCATCAATCCATGGCTTGCTCGAAACAATGAGTGCCTCCAACATACAACAGCCCTGGGGAAGTTTTGTTTAATTATTTTGATTTTCTTTGATCTTTTTGGATCATGGGACTGGGCATCCCGGTTACCGGCCCTTTCTCGTGAATGAGGAGCGGAGTCCACTCCTCTTGAGAATAACCCACCTAGCATGGAAGATATAGGCAGCCCTAGTTGAAACATGAGCTGCTCGAGCATACAAAACAGAATTTCATTTGAAGGTTTGGAGTTTGGCACATACAAATTTACTTGGAACGGCAGGTAAATACCGCATATAGGAAGGTATAATTGACTCAGATGGAACAACTTTGGGGTTTAAAGAGTTTGTTTGCACAAGCAGTATTCCCGCTTAGTACAGGTGAAGGCTAGCAAAAGACTGAGAAGCGACCAACTGAGAGAGCGACAACAGTCGTAAACATGCATTAAAATTAATTTACACCGAGTACAAGCATGAGTAGGATATAATCTACCATGAACATAAATATCCTGAAGGCTATGTTGATTTGATTAAACTACATGCGTGAACATGTGCCAAGTCGAGTCACTTAATTCATTCAAAGGAGGATACCATCCCATCATATCACATCATAATCTATTATATACTTAAAACAAGAGTAAAACAAGCCATCACGTTCGTCCACATATGCTAATCTTTTTTAAGCCGTTTGATTACAATAACAAGGGCCAGGATTTAAAGATTCTTACATAACACGTAAAAATATATGTACGAGTAGTATTGGACTTTCATGTTGTCACATTAGATGAAAATCTTGGTTTGTACAATATATAAAGAAAATAAAACTGGTGCCATATTTAGATGGAACTTGCCCTGGAGTAGAAAAAAAAGACGTGCACAGGAAGGATTCCTCAATGTGCCCGTACATGGAAAACTAACAAATCGGACAGACTTGGGCAAACCACCAGACATCCGGACAACATGTGTCACCACGTCCTCTCTTGCACAAGAAAGCCAACACATTAACCGGACTATATGTGCCTCTTTATCTTTTTCTTTCCTTTCTTGAGTGAACTATGGGGAGGAGTACCAAAGGCAAAACAAATATACGTTCCAAATATGTTGCAAAATTTTCGTATTTGGAATTGTAATTTTTTCACTTATGTATGAAAATTTTGTATGAAAAATTCACATATTTGGAATTATAATTTTTCACTGATGTATGAATATCTCGTATGATGGTCATTATCCACATCTATTATATAATTAAAAAATAGAAGACAAATAAGCCATGACGTTAGTCCGCATATATTGAATTATATTCATTGTTGATTTACATATTAACGGTTGAGATGTAAAAGATGTAGCATTACATAAAAATATATACACGTACAGTCAGTTTGGCATGTCACGTAAGAATATTAGTTCTACACATATTTTAGTCATATGCCTCTTTTATTTAAAAAACGCTCATTACCATTGCATAGTACGCTGCCAACCAGAAGGAAGAGTCCGCGAGTCAAAAAAGAAGGAAGAGGCCGAATACCCCACAAAAAAGGAAGAGTCCCAACAGATTACTACATGATGATGTCATCTATGCAGCATATTAATCAACTTGGACTATTTTTCGTGTGAAAAGAAAATCAATCTAGGCTCCAGCAATACTGCTTCACGTCATGATAACAAACTTTTCTATATCCAAATGTCCAAACCATCCAAATAAAAGAAAGTACAAGGACACGTACATAGCATAGGGTGGGGCAAATAAATCACAAAAATATTTTTTTAATGATGACATATTATTGTTTCTTTTTTTGCGAGTGAATACTGATGTATTTTTACAATAGGATGTTAGCGGCAATAATAATGAATGGACAGCTAAGACTGAAAATACATGAATATGCAGGTGTCAAAATTTTATATTTGTATTCTCCCAAAGAAAATACAAATGAATCATGTCGTATGTTCTAATTACAATCGTAAAAATACACCATCATTCCCAAAATATAAGGCATACAATGAGTGTTTAAAATATAGGCAAAATTATATGGATTGGGCATGTAAGTGTAACAACATTTCGGCAAATACTTTTAGTGTATATATCATTTTACTATTTTTGACCGATTATAAAAGAAAATCATAAGCTAAAACCCCGCGAAAAGAGTGTATGCGATAATATGGAACATATGGAACATTATATAATTATATTAGGGGAACGATACTTAGAAACGTCATGTCAAATTTACCCAACTCTAGGAGAAGTTATGAATATCACGATCATGAATGCTCAATTGAGTTTGTATGGAGTTTCTACCACAGCAGGCCACAATGGAAGTTCATCCGGTTCAGTCGTGCATAGGATTAGGAAATATTTCACAATTGAGCATTCATGA
Source organism: Aegilops speltoides (assembly GCA_021437245.1). NCBI lineage: Eukaryota > Viridiplantae > Streptophyta > Magnoliopsida > Poales > Poaceae > Aegilops > Aegilops speltoides. The sequence goes on along the minus strand of CM038146.1, from coordinate 92,253,291 downwards.
TCGTGATATTCATACATATTTACCTATGTTAACAGCAGATCCTACATAGGATTAGGAAATATTTCACATACTGACATGCAACCAAGAGGAACCAGTCTGTACCACTGAATTGAATAAGATATAAAGGTGTTACAAAATACACATACAATTGGTAGGATTTATACCTGTGATTATATTATTATACTATCAACAGTCGAAAAACGAACGACATAATGTCGGTAACTACTTCATCAGCAGAAAACAATTGCCCACATGGGTCATAATGATCAAGTCCAGGACTAGAGCTTTTGACGTATATATAATCTCACATATATGGGTGAAATCTATGTGCATACGAATATCTATATGAAATGCTTACCTAATCAGTATGAAAATGACACATAGAGTGACCATGGGCATGTTCCGAGGCGCACATAGAACCCGATGACCACTACAAACCATGCCCCTGTAATAACGTATCTTGGAACAAAATGATCAAATAATTTAATAGTATGGAATAAATTTCTTTTAGAGTAAATGAAGTAAACATTGAGTGATTTTATTTTAACACATAAAATATGAAAATTATAGTTTTTTAGATAATAAGGAGTAAAACATCAATGTACTCCCTCCGTTCTTAAATGTAAGTCTTTTTAGACATTTCAAATGGGCTACAATATACGGATGTATGTAGACATATTTTAGAATGTAGATTCACTCATTTTGCTCCGTATATAGTCACTTAGTGGAATCTCTAAAAAGACTTATATTTGGGAACGGAGGGAGTACGTACATACGCATGAACACTATCACACACACAATATCCAATGAATAAGGTTTACGATTGTCTGACGATTGAAACAACTTCTTCAATAGATTAAATAATCTACCTTCATTTGAAATAATCTAAATCTAGAGTTTGATGTGCTAGGAGTGCAAGCACCTCTGCTAGCTGCACAACATACGGTCTGTTCTCTAATACTACAAAATTGTTGTGGCTACATAGAATAGTATGTCTTGCCAATTTTCAATAAATTACATTTATAATTATAATGTCTTACATGAGAAAGCACCAACATAATCAGGTTAAAATGAGAATATATGCTAATTCATATAGAGGCATCCGATTGTAAAAAACGGAAAACAATAGGAATACATAGAAACTATATAGTGAATCTAGCCGCGCAAACGCGCGGGACACACCGCTAGTTATTCTAATAGCATGTTGGCACACAAGGTAAACCATTATAACTCATAGCTAATCAAGCATGGCACAAGCAACTATAATCTCTAAATGTCATTGCAAATATGTTTACTTCATAATAGCTGACTCAGGAACGACGAACTCATCATATTTACAAAAACAGGAGAGGTCGAGTTCATACCAGCTTTTCTCATCCCAATAAGTCCATCATATATCGTCATTATTATTGCCTTTCACTTGCACGACCGAACGATGTGTATAATAATAAGAGTGCACGTGCATTGGACTAAGCTGGAATCTGCAAGCATTCAACACAAGAGAGAAGACAAGTAAAATGGGCTCTAAGTTAAATAAACAATCATGCATATAAGAGCCACTAACCATTTTCAATATGGTCTTCTCGACCCCCAAAAGAAAGAAAAGAAAAGAAAACTATTTACACGGGAAAGCTCCCAACAAGTAAAAAAAGAACAAGAAATCTTTTTTGGTTTTCATTTTAATTTCTACTACAAGCATGGAAATTAAACTAACTATTTTTTTGGTTTTTTCTTAAAGTTTATCAAACACACAAGAAGAAAACTAGGAAAAATAAATTTAAACTAACATGGATAATACAATGAAAGAGTATGAGCACCGACGACTAGTGTGTAAACATGAATGTAAAGTCGGTGAGAAATACGTACTCCCCCAAGCTTAGGCTTTTGGCCTAAGTTGGTTTAATACCAAGGACCACCGCTACTCTCCCCGGTGTAGTGGGAGGTGTAATCAGGATACCACTGACAGGTCATCTCCGGATCCCACTGGACAGATGATGCACGATAAGAGTCCAGCTCAGGTTCCGGCTCAGGTTCAGGTTTTGGAGTAAAAACTTGGGCTAGATGGTTGTTCACCGCTTCCGGTGTGACAAGGCGATATTCTGCAAGCAAATCAAATAACAGAGGTGCAGGAAAAATAAGAAACTCAAAGTGTTTCTTATTGAATCTAAGTCTATACAAGAGCATCTTCTCTTCGTTGTCAATAATAAACTTGTGTGCTACCATGCTCTTGTAATCTAAAATGTGAGAAGGTAATTTTGTCTCCTCCTCAAGGTGTCTAATGGGTATCTGAAAATCTTCAGCAAGACGTGCAGCATAGATACCTCCAAATATGGGGCCTTTTGTACGATTCAGGGCTAGCCGTTTAGCAACAACGGCACCCATACTAAAAGTATTGTCTCTCAGCAAAGCATGTTGAAGAATAATAATATCTGGAACGCTCAAATTTCCACTATTCCCACGACCAATCAAGCATCTACTAGCAAATATGGCAAAGTAGCGTAAAACAGGAAAGTGTATGCTAGAGACTTTTGCCTCAGAGCCCTTCTTTGGCTCTTCTATAGCAATAGTTTTAACGAAGCCATCCACATCTTCACGATGGGGTTCCTCTAATTCTCCCTCATAAGGTATCCTACATACCGCGCAAAAATGACGTAAAGACATTTCTTTGAATTCATCATATAAGTGAAATGATACTCCAGGCGATGACTTCTTAGGATAATAATAAAAGTTTTGCACGAAAGTATTGGAAAGTAAGAGATACTGATCGATTCGGTCGTTCATGAAACCGATGAGGCCTGCAGTCCCGATTAAAGCATAAAAGTCTTCATGAATTCCGGCTTCTTTCAAGAAATCCTCACACGGCCATTCACATGATCGTACTTCCGCTAAGCGAGGAAGATTATACTTGGGTTTTTCCTTCTCTTTGTCTTGTTTTTCCTTAGAGCTTTGGCTAGAAGAGCCTTTAAAGAGCCTCCTTAACATTTTCTGAAAATTTCTGAAATTTTAGTAACTTCAAAATAAAAGTGAATAAAACTAAACAAGATTGATAGCAACTACTCCTACAAGTGCCTAGGGCCTATATCATGCATTGGAATTGCTTGGGACCTCAAAAATTTAACATGCAAGCTCAAGAACATGGTCACCTATGCAGAAAAAATTTGCAATGAATAAAGCACTAGAACAAAAACTAATTGGACCAATGGAGGAGTCACATACCAAGCAACAATCTCCCAAAGCAGTTTTGTGAATGGAGCTTTGAACTAAGAGATCGAAAATCGCAGCAAAACGAGCTAGAACTCGGGCTTGAGCTGGATGGGGATTTTTTTGGGTAGAAGATGAAGTGTGTGGGTGCTGGCATAAGTGGAGGGGAGCCACAAGGGGCCCATGAGACAGGGGGCACGCCCTACAGGGGGGCGCCCTCCTCTCTCGTGGCCTGGTGCTTGCCCCTCCTGTAGTGTTTTCAGTGCCTAAAATACTCAAATATTCCAAAAAAATCATACTAAATTTGCAGGGCATTTGGAGCACTTTTATTTTTGGACTATTTTTTAATGCACGGATAATTCAGAAAACAAACAGATAATACTATTTTTGCTTTATTTATTCTAAATAACAGAAAGTAAAAAGAGGGTACAGAAGGTTGGGCCTTCTAGTTTCATCCATCTCGTGATCATCAAAGTGAATCCACTAGCAAGGTTGATCAAGTCTTGTTAACAAACTCATTCCGAATAACACAGAACCGGAGAAATTTCGAATAACACTAAGTTACCTCAACGGGGATACGAAAATCCCCAAAAATAAGAATATCATACTTTTTCTTGACAGTAGGGAGAGGAAATTCAAAACCTCCAAAAATGATAGTTGGAACTTTTTCAATAGAATTGATACTATGAACTTGAGATTGTTTCCTTGGAAAGTGTACCGTATGCTCATTACCATTAACATGAAAACTGACATTGCCTTTGTTGCAATCAATAACAGCCCCTACAGTATTAAGAAAAGGTCTACCAAGGATAATAGACATACTATCGTCCTCGAGAATATCAAGAATAACAAAGTCCGTTAAGATAGTGACATTTGCAACCACAACAGGCACATCCTCACAAATACCGACAGGTACAGCAGTTGATTTATAAGCCATTTTCAAAGATATTTCAGTAGGTGTCAACTTATTCAATTCAAGTCTACGATATAAAGAGAGTGGCATAACACTAACACCGGCTCCAAGATCACATAAAGCAGTTCTAACATAATTTCTTTTAATAGAGCATGGTATAGTTGGTACACCCGGATCTCCAAGTTTCTTGGGTATTCCACCCTTAAAAGTGTAATTAGCAAGCATGGTGGAAATTTCAGCTTCCGGTATCTTTCTTTTATTTGTGATGATATCCTTCATATACTTATCATAAGGATTTACTTTAAGCATATTAGTTAAGCGCATACGTAAGAAAATAGGTCTAATCATTTCAGCAAAGCGCTCAAAATCCTCATCATCTTTGACTTGGATGGTTTAGGAGGAAAGGGCATGGGTTTCTGAACCCATGGTTCTCTTTCTTTACCGTGCTTCCTAGCAACAAAATCTCTCTTATCATAATGTTGATTGTTTGATTGTGGGTTATCAAGATCAACAGCAGGTTCAATCTCTACATCATTGTCTTTGCTAGGTTGAGCATCAACATGAACATTATCATTAACATTATCACTAGGTTCATGTTCATCACCTGATTGTGTTTCAGCGTCAGAAATAGAAATATCATTGGGGTTCTTAGGTTTGTCTACAGTAGGTTCACTAGAGGCATGTAAAGCTCTATCGTTTTTCTTTTTCTTCTTTTTAAAAGAACTAGGTGCCTCTGTATTATTTCTCTCAGAATCTTGCTCGATTCTCTTAGGGTGGCCTTCAGGATACAAAGGTTCGTGAGTCATTCTACCAGTTCTAGTAGCCACTCTAACAACAAATTCATTTTTATTATTTAATTCATCAAGCAAATCATTTTGAGCTTTAAGTACTTGCTCAGCTTGAGTAGCAACCATAGAAGCATATTTGCTAACGCGGTGAAGTTCATCTTTAACTCTAGCCAGATTATCACCTACGCGTCCTATCTCGAAAGCATTATTCTTTAACTCTCTACCAACATAAGCATTCAAACTTTCTTGTCTAGCCATAAAGTCATCAAATTCATCTAAGCATGGGCTATGATATTTAGTAGAGGGCATTTCAACTTTATCATATCTATAGAGAGAATTTACCTTTACTACCTGTGTCGGGTTATCAAGACAATGTGGTTCTTCAGGCGGTAAATTAAGACCTTGTATTTCTTCAATAGGAGGTAAATTCTTAACATCCTCCGCTTTAATACCTTTTTCTTTCATTGATTTTTTGCCTCTTGCATATCTTTAGGACTGAGAAATAAAACACCTCCCTTCTTCGGAGTGGGTTTAGGAATAGGCTCAGGAGTTGGCTTAATTGGTTCAGGAATTACTTCAGGAACTGGCTCAGGAAGAGTCCAATTATTTTCATTAGTCAACATATTATTCAATAATATTTCAGCTTCAATCATTGTTCTTTCCCTAAAAACACAACCAGCACAACTATCCAAGTAGTCCTTGGAAGCATCGGTTAGTCCATTATAAAAGATATCAAGTATTTCATTTTTCTTAAGAGGATGATCGGGCAAAGCATTATAATCGGAGAAGCCTCCCCAAGCTTGTGGGAGACTCTCTTATTTGATTTGCACAAAATTATATATTTCCCGCAAGGCAGCTTGTTTCTTATGAGCAGGGAAATATTTAGCAGAGAAGTAATAAATCTTATCCTGGGGACTACACACACAATGAGGAGCAAGAGAATTATACCAAGTCTTAGCATCACCCTTTAATGAGAACGAGAATATCTTAAGGATATATAAATAGCGAGACTTCTCATCATTAGTAAACAGGGTGGCTATATCATTCAACTTGGTAAGATGTGCCACAACAGTTTCAGATTCAAGGCCATAAAAAGGATCAGATTCAACTAAAGTAATAATATCAGGATCAACAGATAGGTGAAGTAGCAAAAGCAGGATCAGGTTTCATTCTAGCATTAAGAGACTACTGCTTCCATTTATCTAATAATTTCTTAAGATCATTTCTATCATTGCAAGCAAGAATTTCCATAGCAGCCTTTTCATTCATAACATAACCCTTAGGAACAACAGGTAATACATAATCATTGGGGGGACCTTCATCATCACTATCATCAATAATAGGTTCTTCAGTATTATCATTCCCCCTAACTCTAGCAAGTTGTCCATCTAGAAATTCACCTAATGGCAAAGTAGTATCAAGCACATAAGTAGTTTCATCATGCATAGCTGAAGTGGCATCATCAATAACATGCGACATATCAGAATTCATAGCAGTAGCAGGTTTAGGTGTCGCAAGCCTACTAATAACGGAAGGAGAATCTAGTGCAGATCTAGATGGTAGTTCCTTACCTCCCCTCGTAGTTGAGGGCAAAATAGTAGTTCGATCGCCTTTCAAGTTCTTCATAGTGATCAACAGATATAAATCCCAAGTGACTCAGATAATAGAGCTATGCTCCCCGGCAACGGTGCCAGAAATTAGTCTTGATAACCCATAAGTATAGGGGATTGCAACAGCTTTCGAGGCTAGAGTATTCAACCTGAATTTATTGATTCGACACAAGGGGAGCCAAATAATATTCTTGAGTATTAGCAGTTGAGTTGTCAATTCAACCACACCTGGATAACTTAGTATCTGCAGCAAAGTATTTAGTAGCAAAAGTGGTATGATAATAATGGTAACGGTAGCAAAAGTAAAGATAAATGTTTGTGGAGTTTTGTAGTAGTTGTAACAGTAGCAACGGAAAAGTAAATAAGCGAAGAACAATATGTGAAAATCTCGTAGGCAATGGATCAGTGATGGATAATTATGCCGGATGCGATTCCTCATGCAATAGTCATAACATAGGGTGATATAGAACTAGCTCCAATTCATTAATGTAATGTAGGCATGTATTCCGTAAATAGTCATACGTGCTTATGGAAAAGAACTTGTACGACATCTTTTGTCCTACCCTCCCGTTGCAGCGGGGTCCTTACGGAAACTAAGGGATATTAAGGCCTCCTTTTAATAGAGAACCGGACCAAAGCATTAACACATAGTGAACACATGAACTCCTCAAACTACGGTCATCACCGAGAAGTATCCCGATTACTGTCACTTCGGGGTTGTCGGATCATAACACATAATAGGTGACTATAGACTTGCAAGATAGGATCAAGAACACACATATATTCATGAAAACATAATAGGTTCAGATCTGAAATCATGGCAATCGGGCCCTAGTGACAAGCATTAAGCATAGCGAAGGCATAACAACATCAATCTCAGAACATAGTGGATACTAGGGATCAAACCCTAACAAACCTAACTTGATTACATGGTAAATCTCATCCAACCCATCACCGTCCAGCAAGCCTACGATGGAATTACTCACGCACGGCGGTGAGCATCATGAAATTGGTGATCAAGGATGGTTGATGATGACGACGGCGACAAATCCCCCTCTCCGGAGCCTCGAACAGACTCCAGATCAGCCCTCCCGAGAGAGATTAGGGCTTGGTGGCAGCTCCGTGTCGTGAAACGCGATGAAACTTTCTCTCTGATTTTTTTCTCCCTGAGACGGAATATCTGGAGTTGGAGTTGAGGTCGGAGGAGGTCCAGGGGGCCCACAAGATAGGGGGCCACGCCCTAGGGGGGCACCCCCCTGTCTCGTGGACAGGCCGTGGGCCCCCTGGCATTATTTCTTTCGCCAAAAATTCTTATTAATTCCAAAAAGTGCCTCCATGGTGTTGGGGAACGTAGTAATTTCAAAAAAATCCTACGCACACGGAAGATCATGGTGATGGCATAGAAACGAGAGGGGAGAGTGCTTGTCCACGTACCCTCGTAGACCGTAAGCGGAAGCGTTATGACAACGCGGTTGATGTAGTCGTACGTCTTCACGATCCGACCGATCCAAGTACCGAACGGACGGCACCTCCGAGTTCAGCACACGTTCAGCTCGATGACGATCCCCGGGCTCCGATCCAGCAAAGCTTCGGGGATTAGTTCCGTCAGCACGACGGCATGGTGACGACGATCATGTTCTACCGGCGCAGGGCTTCGCCTAAACTCCGCGACAATATGACCGAGGTGGAATATTGTGGAGGGGGGCACCACACACGGCTAAGGAACAATCCGTAGATCAACTTGTGTGTCCTAGGGTGCCCCCCTGCCCCCGTATATAAAAGATCAAGGTGGGGAGGCTGGCCGGCCCGATAGGGCATGCCAGGAGGAGGCGGAGTCCTGCTCCGAGTAGGAGTAGGACTCCCCCTTTCCTACTCCTACTAGGACGGGGAAAGGAAGGGGGAGAGGGAGAAGGAAAGAGGGGGGCGCCGCCCCCCCTCCTAGTCCAATTCGGACTAGAGGGGGAGGGGGCGTGCGGCCCATGCTGGCCGCCCCTCTCTCTTCTCCACTAAGGCCCATAAGGCCCATTACTCTCCCGGGGGGTTCCGGTAACCCTCCGGCACTCCGGTTTTCTCCGGAAACACCCAGAACACTTCCGGTGTACGAATATAGCCATCCAATATATCAATCTTTATGTCTCGACCACTCTGAGACTCCTCGTCATGTCCGTGATCACATCCGGGACTCCGAACAAACTTCAGTACATCAAAACTTATAAACTCATAATAAAACTGTGATCGTAACGTTAAGCGTGCGGACCCTACGGGTTCGAGAACTATGTAGACATGACCTAAAACCATTCTCGGTCAATAACCAATAGCGGAACCTGGATGCCCATATTGGTTCCTACATATTCTACGAAGATCTTTATCGGTCAAACCGCATAACAACATACGTTGTTCCCTTTGTCATCGGTATGTTACTTGCCCGAGATTCGATCGTCGGTATCCAATACCTAGTTCAATCTCGTTACCGGCAAGTCTCTTTACTCGTTACGTAATGCATCATTCCGTAACTAACTCATTAGCTACATTTCTTGCAAGGCTTATAGTGATGTGCATTACCGAGAGGGCCCAGAGATACCTCTCCGACAATCGGAGTGACAAAACCTAATCTCAATTACGCCAACCCAACATGTACCTTCGGAGACACCTGTAGTACTCCTTTATAATCACCCGATTCACGCCAGACGCTTTGGTAGTACCAAAGTGTTCCTCCGGTAAACGGGAGTTGCATAATCTCATAGTTTCAGGAACATGTATAAGTCATGAAGAAAGCAATAGCAACATACTAAATGATCAAGTGCTAGGCTAACGAAATGGGTCAAGTCAATCACATCATTCTCCCAATGATGTGATCCCGTTAATCAAATGACAACTCTTTTGTCCATGGCTAGGAAACATAACCATCTTTGATAAACGAGCTAGTCAAGTAGAGGCATACTAGTGACACTATGTTTGTCTATGTATTCACACATGTATTATGTTTCCGGTTAATACAATTCTAGCATGAATAATAAACATTTATCATGATATGAGGAAATAAATAATAACTTTATTATTGCCTCTAGGGCATATTTCCTTCACATGGATTTCCAGGACATTCCGAGAACTTTTCTTTTCTACACATAAAACAACATCCTGGTAGTTCTGCTGAAAACAGCGTCAGTCCGGGTTAGTTTCATTCAAATCATGCAAGTTAGAGTCCAAAACCAGGGCAAAAGTGTTTGGAAAAGTAGATACGTTGGAGACGTATCAGAACGCCTCGCTCTAGTTCAGTTAGAGCCCAACGCCTCACAGCCATACGTGCGTACGTGTACGAGAGAAACGCGCAAACCTCCGTGCATCGCTCACCCCCGACCACCCACCATAACCTGGAACTCCGTGATATTTTTCTCGCCCTCGCTTCTATCATGGTTTTTCCTACATGGACGGCCCAAATAATGTCATGTAGTTGCGTCTCCGGCCCGCCCAGGACAAAAAACCCCATTTTTTGTGATGATTTTTTGTCATAGAAGTAGGAGCCCACCACATCTATGATGATACCGGGTTTTGTCACAACTACCGTCATAGAAGTGTCATAAGCATGACAGGAAAAAAAATCGGTCGACCCAAAATGTCATGGATGTGTCATTTTTTTGTAGTGTAACTGGAATTCGGTAACAAAACATTTATATAGTGTGCTGAAATTTATTGTCACTTGTTACTATGGAAAAGAATCCTTTGAGGGGTTTGTTCGGGGTATCTTCACCTCGTCTGGAACCATAATTAGTTACCCCTCAACCTACTGCACCTACTGAAAATATTGAATATGAAATCCCTTCGGGTATGATAGAACAACTGCTAGCTGATCCTTATGCAGGATATGGAACTGAACATCCTGATATGCACTTGATACATGTGGAACAAATTTGTGGATTGTTTAAGCTTGCAGGTTTACCCAGGGATGAAGTGATGAAAAAGGTTTTCCCTTTATCTTTGAAGGGAAAAGCATTGGCATGTTGTAGGATATGCGATGATATTGGATCATGGAATTGGAATTGTTTGAAATTGGAGTTCCATCAAAAAAATATCATATGCATCTAGTTCATCGTGATCGAAATTATATATATAATTCTTGGCCTCGTGAAGGAGAAATATTGCTCTAGCTTGGGGGAGGCTTAAGTCGATGTTATATTCATGCCCCAATCATGAGGTCTCAAGAGAAATTATTTTTCAGAATTTTTATGCTCGGCTTTCTTGTAATGATCAAACCATGCTGGATACTTCTTGTGTTGGTTCTTTTATGAAGAAAACTATTGAATTCCAGTGGGATATTTTGGAAAGAATTAAATGCAACTCTGAAGATTGGGAACTTGACGAAGGTAAAGAGTCAGGTATAGAGCTTAAGTATGATTGTGTTAAATCTTTTATGGATACCGATGCTTTTCAAAAGTTTAGCACTAAATATGGACTTGGCTCTGAGATAGTAGCCTCCTTTTGTGAATAATTTGCTACTCATGTTAAACTTCCTAAAGAGAAGTGGTTTAAATATCACCCACCTATTAAAGATGAAATTAAAGAACCAGTACCAGTTAAAGAAGAAACTATACTTTATAATGTTGATCCAGTTGTTCCTTCTGCTTATATTGAGAAACCACCTTTCCCTGTTAGATAAAAGAACATGCTAAAGTTTCAATTGTGGTGAACAAAAACTATGTTAGAACACCTAAACCTGATGAACAAATTAAAGTAGAACCTAGCATCGCTATGGTTAAAGATCTCTTGGAAGAAGATATGGATGGGCATGTTTTTTACTTCTGTGAAGAAGCTGCTAGAATTGCTAAACCTGATGGAAAAGATAAACATAGACCTGTTGTTGGCATCCCTGTTATCTATCTATTATATATAAAAAGTATTTGACGGGCACACGAGAAAAAAGAGAAATAACAAAAAATTACCACAAAAATTAGAAACATCCGACCATTTATTTAGTGATGTAAAATTTATAGCCATTAGATAAGATTTAGGTAAAAAAATTACCCACCACTGCCATTATGATGAAAAAACGTTTCATAGAGTATTGCCATTATTATATAAAAAAGTCCAGCGTGGGAAGTGGGATGCAATATAAAAAAAAAGAAGTAAATCTTAGCCAATAGATATTTTCTATAAACTAAACTACACGCATATGCCATCACAAAGCCTGATCTCCTCATATGCCTAACCTATTATCTCACGTCCACCTCACATGGCATGCCCTCACCGCCGCAGAAAAGATTGGATTTTTTGTTTGGTTAGAGCATGAGTTTCCGGCCGGCCGAGTAATTGACCAGGTAGCCATGCTAGCCTCCCCAAGTAACTATGATCGATCTACGCTTCTTATGTGGCTGTGAAATTGATCAACTAACCGTGCTACCTTCATGCGTTCAAGATCAATATACATCATGGATCAATATGCGATCGCTACGTGCGTTTCCGGGCGACCGAAGGAACTGATCAGATGGCCATCGTAGCGTCCCTCAGAAACAAGATTGATATGTGGTATGGATCAACATGCTTTTGCTGGTGCGTTTCCGGTCGTCCGATGAGTTGATCAGCTGGCGTGCTAGCCTTCCCAAGGAATAAATATCAATCTGTGTTTCATGTGTGCGTTCTTGGTCAGCGGAGGAGATGATCAGCTAGATTATTCGTACGTGCTAGCAACCCCATAAACTAATCAATACGCCTGCTTTAATGGTTTCAAGATAGATCTGTGTTACCTACATGCGTTTTCCAAACGGCCAACACATTGATAAGCTAGCTTTTTCATACGTGTGCTAGGCTCGCCAATGCATTAATCAATTTGCTTGCTCTCCTAGCTTCATAGGAATCCATGTTTCTTACCAGCAAGCAATCGGCAACAGGTGACCTAATCTTATACAGGAGGGTGGGAGATCATTCCAAAGTAATTAATCGGGGTTCAGGACTTTGGACCAGTTCTTAGGGAGAAGATGTTAGCGTGGAGCAGGGTTCGTCGTGCGCCATCGGTTAGCTCCTGCATCCGGTCATTGGAGAAGATGTTCATCATGGAGCAGAGCCGTCATGCGCCGCTGAAAAGATTTGTTTATTTTTGGGTGAAGACCACCTCTCAGCGATTATTTAGGAACTCTCAGGACCCACTCACGGAGAACATGTTGACATGTAGCAGAGTTTGTCATGCGACACCGGTTTCCTCTAGCATACGATCGCTGAAGATGATGCTGGTCGTGGTGCAGAGTCCACCGTGTGCCGCCGGCTCACCACAGCCTACAGTCGCCAATAGATGATGCTGATAGACAATGATGTCCAGGCCATGAAAGAGACAACGTTCAGGACCACGAAAGACACGCCATTGGAAAAAAAACTATCGCCCGCAATAGTCTTCTTGACATCCTCGGCGTCAATGTCGGACACAGATACATCTATGAAGAGGATGTCCCACGCGGTTAGAGACAAGACACACATATATACATTGTGGAGTGTAAGCACTTGACGACCAAAACTGTCAACAGTACCGGGTTCTCCGGCTGGTGTCATGAGGAGTTCACATTGATTGATCAGTCCCTGGTGATAGCTCTTACGTACTACTTGAAAGTTCGATGTACATGCAGAAAATTAAGATGACCACACTACACCATGGAAATCAGTTCATCAGCCATGGAAAATAAGCTCATGCTGTGCAGATTAGGGCGAGGCAACAAGACGTGTCTCATGCAACCGGGGACTAGCTGAACTACCCTCTGTTATATTCACTTTTTTCCGTCCTTTATCACTTGGAATCAGAAATCAAAGGATCAACCACTTGGATAGAGAAAGATGCGAATTATGTAGAGGAGGTTTGAGTTGCTCCCAGCAGAATAAAGAAACATGTAGCCGCTTGGATGGACAGATAGTGAAGGTGCACCTTGCCAAATAATTAATTTATATTTGAGATGAGCAGAGGTACAATGAGGAATTGACGATAACTAGGAGAACAGAAGGAACAAGATGATCTGTTTTGTATGCTGCCTATCGATTTGGAGGTTGAGTAAACATATATTAAATATATTTTGGCTTAAGTTTCCTGGATATGCAATTACGAGTTCATGATGGTAGTACTAGATGTGCATTAACACTATTAGGAAAAGTGGAAATGATAAGAATTATATGATTCAGCCACAAGACATAGATTTTTATATGCTAAGGGGAAACATATGTTGCTCAACATTCATGACAACTTATTGGTCAAACAGCACCGATCTACATGTTTGTAGTTCAAAAAGCTGTGGATTTATCTCATCCCATCATTCCATCAGAGTTGTGTCATTGTTCTCTGTTGTTAATGCAGTTTAGCTTTAAGAAACTCCTTTTAGGAAATAAAAAGAATAATCTTATAGAAGTGGAGGGGCGCCAACTTTGCTATGTTCAATTTGTTTTGAATTTTTCTCCAGTATTTTGCACTCTTTTACCAAGAAATTTTAATCCGTTTCATCTAGAACATTTTTGTTGTAGATCCTAAGAACATTTGTGGAAGCCTATCCTACAAATACACCGATATAATAAGAAGGTGTTGGAAAGCTCGAGTGAGTTAGGTCAGAGTAGTCTTTTCCCAATAAGAATTAAAGGTTCAATAGTTGTTGCAGCATATCTGTTATGCACACGGCACCAGATTTGTTCTGTTAGCAGTGTTCTCGATTAATCTCTACAGTACGCTTGACATTCATCTACAGTAGACCTCTGGTGAACTTCATAAAGCTATTTACTAATGGAGTGCGGGTTCTATAGGAATGTGTATAGGATTATTCAGTTATCAACCAAATAGTTAGATTACTACTATGTAGAGTATTAATTTAGATCTGTATTTTTATTGCAGGTACCTACGAGCATGGGCATCTAAAACAAGTATTGTAATGTTCACGTAGTTACTGCCTAAATACTAAGAGAAGAGTTACGATGAGTAGAAAAGAACCGTGGAGTAGCAATTTTTGTTTACAATAAATGATTCGGCAGATGTGAAATGTTTGTGAATGCACTATATATAGATGTGTAGTTCAATTCTCATGTTTATGGTGTTCTTCCGGAGACACCAGGGAGTATTATTAGTTAATGCATACGTTCGCCCAAGTTCACAATACTATATTATAGATGTGTAGTTCAATTCTCATGTTTATGTTACAATGAACTGGCGATGGTATTGTAAAAAACTGTATTATCATACCATGTTTTAGTCTCACACCACTTCCTTTTTATTTGAAGGGAAAGGAAATTACCAAATACTAGAACGGTGATATTAAAACAAGGGTTTCCTCTACCCTTGATGACCAATTATATATATTGTGTGTTCTTCATTACATTGTCTGATATATGTTTGCTCCTGACTTTAGTTAGAAATTGTGTGCACAAAAAAAGAATGCTGGAATTGTGTGATAAAGGTTGGCATAGATAGCATGCAGATAATTTTTGAAAACAAGTAATAATATATGTATTTAAATTCCAAGGATTAAATAGCTGAAAAGGTAGATCCAACTTAAGGCCACCAAGAAGGAAAACCAGGGGGCCTTTGGAGTGATCCTCCCACGTTGTGGATCCATGATGAATCGGCTACTTCCATGGTTGGGAGCTACTAAGAGAAGAACAATACAGAAAGGGGAAAGTGAAGGACCAACACGGCAAGACCCATGAAACCACAGTCGTCATGTACATTAAATAAGTAGTCTCGACATTGTCTTTTCTAGAAAGTGTCCACAATGTTATAACAAACTTTTCTTAAGTTAAAACATGAGCCAACATTGACCTAGATTAGTGCATGTCTCTTAACATAGCTAGATCAAATGATCATGCAATCAAATACCTAACACTATAGTTTTAATGCATATATATAGTATATAAATGCAAACTAACTTCATCTACCAAATTCAAAAAACCACTTTCATTAAAAAAAATCACTAGAATGATTAATAATATGTCAAGCTTGCACAGTGTTCGAAAATTTACCCATGCCTCCACAAAAAAATGAGAACTATTGGATATGCGTTTAAAGAATACAATGCAACATGATAAAAATGCAAGAAAAATGATACAAATATAATTAGTAAAACAGATGTGATCAGAACAAATACAGTTACTTCAGCATGCATGATAGTAAATGGTTAACGTATCTATTTAAATATCAATAAGAATCAAAGATAACAAAGACAAAATTATATAATAGGAGTCTTACATTTGTAAATCTTATCATATTTGATTCATCTTTAGGCAAAACAAAAATTATGTTCGTATTATTAAAATTTATAAAACTTACCCTGCGCATTGAGCGGGCCACTTCGCTAGTTTTAGTTAAAATATGAGATCACTATTATCATGGTTTATGTGACATGGGTGCTAGTGTGAGTGTTATTCCTTACACTCTATATCAAGAAATTATAAAAGACATAGCACCTACCGAGTTAGAAGACATAGATGTTACTATTAAACTTGCAAATGGAGACACCATATCACCTTGTGGGAGTATTCGAGATGTTGAAGTCTTGTGTGGGAAAATAAAATATCCTACTGATTTTCT